>BGPT01001697.1:0-34968 GCA_003297045.1 Symbiodinium sp. clade C Y103 | reverse complement strand
GGTGAAAACAAGACTGCGAGGCGGCAGTCCATCTTGGTTTGCAGGTGACAGGGTCCCCTCATTTGTTGGTTCTTGGAGAGGTGCTACCGAATTTACATTGGTAGCGGAGCCCCTGACCGATTGTCAGGGGCATCCAGGAGGCTACCATAGGTGCTGGAACACTACGTTGAGGCTGCAGCGCAAAGGTGCAGGAGACGTTGTGATCAATGCCAACTGGTAGTGATGGTTCACAAGGTACCGAAACATCAGAGACTTTTGGTGGAACGATCTCCAGCCAATTAGCAACTCTGGTGCCCAGTTTTGATCCGAGCAAAGATGACTTACAGTTGTATCAACAGAAAGTTCAGCTTGTGTTTTCAGTATGGCCTGCCTCAAAGATCTCAGAGCTGATTACTCGTTTGATCCTGAATACGGCTGGTACAGCGTTTTCCAAGCTACAGCTGCATCATGCCGAGCTCTGTGTCAATGATGAGAAGGGCGTGAAACGCCTGATCGAACTCCTGGGGGGTCACTGGGGAAAGACTGGTTTAGAGAAACGCTACTCCGATGCAGAGAAAGCCCTGTATCAATGTGCACAGCAAAGTGATGAGAGCCATGACAGTTATCTCGCTAGAGCTGATGTACTGTGGACACGTTTGAAAAACCAGAAACTCCAAATCGATGATCTGCAAGCATATGTGACCTTGAGAGGAGCCATCCTTTCAAGTGAGGACAAAAAGAGAGTGATCCTCGACAGTGACAATTCCCTAGAGGGAAAGCTGACTGTGTTGAAAGTACAAGAGGCAATCCGCATGCTTGGTACTTCGTTTTTTCAGGAAATGACTGGAGTAAACAAAAAGGCCGTGAAGGCAAAGGTCTACGATCAGTCAGCACTGGTGACAGAAGATGCTGATCATACAGGGGAAGCCGACGAGTCAGCTCATGTGACAGGTCATGAAGAGATGGCTGAAGAGGATTTCATCGACAGCCTTGCGCAGGAAGGTGATGAGGACGCAATTTTTGTTGCGGATTTTGAAACTGCAGCCACGGATGTCATCCAGGCCGATGAAGACCTAGCAGCAGCTCTGACCACCTACATGGATGCACGACGCAAGTTGAGCGAAAAATATCGAGCTCGTGGGTTTTGGCCATTGAGCATGAGCAAAGGTAAGTCGAAGGGATTCAAAGGGAAGTCAAAGGGTCGTTCCAATTGGAACAATTCCAATCGGAAAACTTTGCAGCAGAGAATCTTAGAGAGCAATTGTAGAATCTGTGGCCGTAGAGGCCATTGGAAAAGTGAGTGTCCAAATAGAGGACAAGCGATGCCTAGTTCTGCTGGACCTTCTGCCCCGGTGACGCTATCAATGGGGATCGATTCGACAACTGCCAGTGATGTTTTGACTGCAGAGTTCATGACCTTGCCCGAAGCCCATGCACAGGACGTTTTTGCATCCCATGAATTTTGTTGTGTACAGTCAATTTTTTGCCAAAAGCCGGAACAGTTTGAGACAAGCCAACCCAAACCTGATAACATAAGTGTTGTACGGGATAGAATTAGGAACCATATTAAGGGTAATAAGGGGACTAATTCCAAAGTTGCAGCCCTTGTGCACAGGATTGAAAGCCGACTGGTTGCACGGACCAGCCAGCCTGCGGTGAGTTCTCAAGCATCCGAGTATAGAAAGACTGCATTTTGCAGCAATCGCCTGAGTGGCCATGATGGCCCATCCAGCCTGATAGCACCTATGGTGGCTAAGCCGAAGAGCCCAATGCCATCTGAGAAGCATCCGAATGCTGAGATACTTTTTGCGACCCATGACACATGGGGTATCCTTGACACTGGTGCCACGAAAACAGTAATGGGAAATAACTCTGTATCCAGTTTTCTTCAAAGCATTCATCCTGAGGTACGAAAACGCATCCGTAGATGTTCATGTGATGTGACATTTAGATTCGGCAACCAAGGAATTCTCAAGTCAGAACACGCCATGGTTGTACCAGTGTGCGGCTTCGATCTCAAGATAGCCATCGTTCCAGGTGACACGCCTTTTTTGGTGTCTAATACACTTTTGAGGACCTTGGGCGCTTTGGTTGACACCAGCACGAATCATCTCATTCTCCCCAATCACAAGTGCAAGATTCCTCTGAAGTTGACGAACAAGGGATTGTATCTTGTTGACATGAACATGTTAGTGCAGGTGCAGCCGGAAGCCAAGGAAATTAGCCAGACTGCCAAGACTTTTGCACAGGAATCCCAAGAAAATGTCAGCCAAGAGTTCAAAGCAGGGATTTGTCATGATGCAATCAAGAACTATGTCAAATGTGATGATGGCATGAAGGCTAATCAAGTAAAAGAATGCAAAAGAGAA
Source organism: Symbiodinium sp. clade C Y103 (assembly GCA_003297045.1). Classification (NCBI taxonomy): domain Eukaryota; class Dinophyceae; order Suessiales; family Symbiodiniaceae; genus Cladocopium; species Cladocopium sp. clade C. Next base: position 32,620 of record BGPT01001697.1, on the reverse strand, counting down.
GAAATCCGTGAACCAGAGAGAATCCACAACGGTCAGTTTTGCAATCACAACATTCACATGTCCCAATCCATGTCACAAGCACATTCACATGACCAACATGCACTTTCAACTGCAAATCCTCGGACATGTTCCATTCAGGAATCAATCACCACTGTAAAGAGCCAAGTTGATGCTGATATCAAAGATGTACAAAGTTCTCAGGTGTCATCCAGCGAGTGTTTCAGTCTTGAGTCTCAAAGCTCTCCCATAGAAGTTCCGATCGAAGCTGCGAGTGATCACCATGAGCGACTGGACGCAGCGGTTGCAGCGCCTTCAGGCAGACTTGCCTCCGAAGGAGCTGGAGTCCATCGAGCATCTCACACTGGAAATGTTGAAAGCCGAGACGGTGAAGTTCGGCAAAGCCCATCAAGGGAAGACCTACGAGATGGTGTGGGAAACGGCTCCCGACTGGATCCGTTGGTTTCTCCAGCACTACGACAAGAGTGGGGACACCGAACATCGAAAGGTCATCAAGTTCATCAAGATGAAGATTCAAGAGGCCGAGGGATCTGGCACTCATCAGATGCCCATGATGCCAAAGGCCAAGGCCACTCCGAAGTCCCTGGCTGCAACAGCCAAAATTCGTCCAGCTCCCCAGCCAGAGATGATGCACCAGCAGGAGACAATGGACACGGTCACCGAGCCATGGATCGAGACCGAAGGATCGTCACAGATGATGCAGATGGAGCAACGAATGGTCAATCTGGAGAACGCGCTTCATCAGATTCTGGTCCATTTGACCCCAGCTGCGACGCCAGCCAATCCATCAACAGCGATGCCGGCGGAACTCTCCGTGGCCAGCACCGTATCGAACTACGACTGGGAGACCGACATCTGGAACAATCCAGAGATCCAATGAGCTCAACAACAGGTTCTCGTGACTGGGTTTTGACAGCTGGTGAAATTGATGAATTTGCAAAGAGTCTTCCGAATCAAGAAAGGACCCATTTTCAGGGGCTTGTAAGAATGATCGAAAAAGAACTCCATGACATACAAGTCAAAACTAGTCCAATGGGCCCACAATATGATTTGTTTGAAGTCTTTTGCAGTGATCAAAGCACTCTCACATCACAAGTTCAGCAGCAGGGCGGCAAAGCCAAGCGATTTGGCCTGAGCCAAGGCGATCTCCAAAGTGCTGAGGGTAGGAAGTCCCTGTTTGCAGCGGTTTGCCGCCATCGGCCAAAGCATGTCTGGGTTAGTCCCATTTGTAAGCCATGGTCCAGTTGGTCCAATCTGAACTGTCAGAAATCCTTGGCCCTGTGGGATAAGATTCATGCTGATCGATTTGACATGCTTAGCCAGGTAGCTCTATGCCTCGTTCTCTGCAGACATCAGCACCGGAACGGCCGCCATGCACATTGGGAGCAACCGAAGGGCTCTCACATGTTCATGCTACCATACCTGAATGAACTGTTTCGATATATGCTAAGTGCCAAGCCTGATATGTGTACCGCTGGAGACTTGCGAGACCCAATGAACCACAAGCATATGAAAAAGGGCATGCATATCTTGACCACATCCCGCAAGCTGTTTGACATGTTAGATCCACTGCGATGTCAAGGACAACATGAACATCAACCCATGGAGGGGTCGACCCATGTGCATGGCCTGAGCATAGCAAGAACCATGTTTTCCGAGCGATACCCTCGCAAATTTGCACGGCTGATTTCCAAAGTTTTGTTGAAGAGACAATTTCCACGAGAGATTCCAGTAGGCAGCATTGCTGATCCTGCTTTGACAGCTTTTGACCAATGGTGTTCCATCAGCAGTGCCTTTGCTGCGAGCGAGCGAATGGCCAAAAAGTCCAAGGTACCAATGCCTCGGATTCTCAAGGCCTCATCCGCAGACAGGTCACTCGACACAGAATCCATGCCAAAACGAAGACGTGTCAAACAACCAGAGACATCTACGAAACCGGAAGATCCAAAACATGTTGAAATGATGGACCAAGATAAAGTGTCATCAATAATGAATCTTGTGGAATCCAAACTTCCAAGGGTAGGCAAACAAGTGATTCAAGATCCCAATGTGCTGCAGAAGATTCAAGAGCTGTTTCATGACAAAATTGTGAAGGGGGTCTTAGCTTGTAAGGGGACTGAAAGAACCATGGCACCACCTCCAAACATCAGTTCTCGAGAAGCACCATACCGAAGATCCATCATGAAACTGCGCACGTCTGGAAAGATAATCCTTGATGACTGGGAACGCTATGATACGCTTGCTAAACGTAAGATTATCAGAAAGTCCCATGCCTGCCGAGTGAATATAACTGTCTTTGCGGCAAATCCAGTGGAAATTCACCAGCCTGCCACAGATGCAACTGCGAATGCACCAGGGTCTGGCTTGTTGCCTGAAGCTGAAGGGTCAAGTAGTACCTCTGAGGTTCCTCAAGCTACAATTGATGAAAATCTCAAGACAGAGAAATCAGATCAGATGAGAACAGTTCCACCAAGCAGTATTTCAAGATCTGTGAAGGCACCAGAGGATGAAGCCTCAAGTCCATTGACCTCCAACAGCCAGACAGCCAGAAACAACCGTTTTCTGGCCCTGCCACAGGAAGAGCAATCAATGCTTCGACGTGCCCATCAGAACCTGTGCCACCCGCGCCCAGAGCAGCTAAGTGCTGTGCTGAAAGCCCAGGGAGTTCGTCCAGAAATCTTTCAAGCCGTATTTGACATGCCCTGCTCAACATGTGCTGCCCATCAACAACCCAAAATTGCAAGGCCTAGTACACTCAAGAGTGAACTTGACTTTAATGACAAGGTTTTTATTGATGGCGTGACTTGGACAAGTAAAGCAGGAAAGACGTTCCACTTTTACCATATGATCGATCAAGCGACGAACTTCCATGTCGCAATGCCAGCACCTTGCCGAGCAGCTGACCAAGCCGCACAATGTGTTTCTGAAAGTTGGTTCCAATGGGCTGGACCACCAAACATGATGGTAACTGATGCAGGAACCGAATTCACTAGTGAACACTTCCAGGAATTTCTCCAGCGGCATGATGTCAAACCAAGCACAACAGCTCCCCATGCTCATTGGCAAAATGGTAGGTGTGAACGCCATGGACATATCCTTCAGACAATGCTGAATAAGATAGACCATGACATGCCAGTACAAACATATGTAGAGCTCCAGCAAGCACTTGTGCAATGCACTCATGCCAAGAACACGTTGAGTTTACGAAAGGGCTATTCCCCTGAAATGTTGGTCTTCGGAAAGAGCTCTAGGATCCCCGGTTCAGTTGCCAGCAGTGAACTCATAGCAGCTCATGCTAGCGCAGATCGAGAAGATGCACATGGGATAGCCTTCAGAAAAAGCTTGGCGTTGCGAGAAAAGGCCAGAGTTGCATTCCACCAGGCCGACAATGACATGGCCTTACGGCGCGCATGTCTACGCCGGTCACGTCCTGACCGAAATGCGTATGCTCCGGGTGAATGGATCATGATGTGGCAGCCAGGCATAGCAGGCAAGGTTGGACATTGGTTTGGTCCCCTCAAAACTGTTGCCCAAGAAGGACCGAATTCCATTTGGGGAACCCAAGGGGGAAAACTATACCGCCGAGCCCTGGAACATGTTCGGCCAGTATGTTCCAATGAAGTGAGTCAAATTCCCAATGAAGATCTCAGACAATCAACAAGCCTTCCAGTGCCCAGTCAACCCCTTAACTCAGAAATTCCAGAAATAATTCCCAACATTAGTCCTCCCACCAATAATCCAATAACTATTCCAGAAAATGAACAAGAACAAGGGTCCAATCCTGATGGACACAGTCAATCCCAAGATCAACCTGACGATGAGCCCGAAATAAGAACTCCACCAGAATCCGTTGCACCCGCAAATCATGATCCGGCCGTTGAGACTCCTGTGCCTGATTCCATGACTGATGATGATCTCGTAACAACACACCTGCTGTGTTGTGACGATGTAGTGATGCATGTGGATCCCTGCGAAACTCCATGCGCTTGGCGCTGCGAATTTGAAGTTCCATCCTGGATGTCAGAGACAGATCTCCAACAATGGTCCCCTGATGACATTTTGTTGGCAACTACTGAAAAGAAGCAACGGACTGAGGTCAAGTTAGCTGCTTTGAATCCAGAGGAACAACAGGCATTCGCAAAGGCCAAAGAAGCCGAGGTCCAGAACTGGCTGAAGACAGGTACGGTCTCCAAAATCTTACGATCAAAATTAGCCCCCGAACAGATTTTAAGATGTCGATGGATACTGACTTGGAAGCCATTAGAAGAAAGTGGTGAAAATGTAAAATCCCCTGAAAAGAATCTTTCTTCACACAAGGCCAAGGCTAGGTTGGTGGTGCTTGGGTACATGGATCCCCAATTGACAGAGGTGCCAAGGGACAGTCCAACATTGGGAAAACAATCAAAAATGATTATCCTGCAGTTGATATCATCCCTTGGTTGGTCACTGGGTTCATTCGACATAAAGGCAGCTTTTTTACAAGGAAACCCTCAAAAGGATAGAGTCATTGGTCTTGACCCTGTGGTGGAACTTGCTAAGGCAATGAGTCTGAAGCCAACAGAGATTTGCAAGCTCGAGAAATCCGCATATGGATTAATTGATGCACCGTATCTCTGGTTCCGCACGCTCCAGGAGGAGCTGACTCGCCTGAATTTCACACCATGTCCATTTGACCCGTGTGTTTTTATCCTCCGACATCCAACCACACAAAAGCTGTCCGGAGTCTTAGGAATCCATGTGGACGATGGGATCCATGGAGGAGATGACTATTTCCATGAACAAATTTCCAAGTTGGAAGCCAAGTACCCTTTTGGTTCCAAGAAATCCAGAGCTTTCACTTTCACCGGAATTGACCTGAAACAACATCCAGACAATAGCATTGAACTGTCCCAATCACAATATGTTAACAACATCAATCCAATTTCACTAAAGTCCGAACGCAGAGCACAGGAAAATGCAGCTGTTACCGAAGAGGAACGACACCTTCTTCGAGGTTTGATAGGGTCCCTCCAATATGCTGCAGTTCATACACGACCAGATCTCACCAGTGCACTAAGCCATTTGCAATCACAAATCAACAATGCCACCGTTTCCACTCTCATGTTGGCAAACAAGACACTCCACAATGCCAAGAAACACAATGATGTCACAATAAAGATTCAACCCATACACACGAATGACCTGCGATTCTTAGCGTTTTCAGATGCATCGTTTGCTTCGAAATCCAAACCTGATTCATATGCAGGAATGATAATATTGGCAACTCACAAAGATATTGCTCAGAATAGATCTTGTGTAATCAGTCCACTCTCATGGGGAACCAAAAAGATTCAGCGAGTTGTTACAAGCACGTTGTCTGCAGAGACATCAGCGTTGTCTACAACACTGGACCAGCTGACCTGGGTGCGTGTATATTGGGCCTGGCTCATGAATCCTGACATCCCATGGCAGAAGCCCGAAACTGTCACAACACTTCCAGAAGCTGTAACAGTTCCCACGTTGAAGATTGATGAACAAGACCTGGCAATTACGGACTGTAAGAGCCTGTATGATCTCACAACGAGAACAGCAGTCCCAAACTGTCAGGAGTTTAGAACTCAACTTCTTGCAAGATCTATCAAAGATGTGTTGTCAGAAAATATCAAACTGCATTGGGTGCACTCAGGCGCTCAGTTGGCGGACGCGCTGACCAAAATAATGGAAGGGCAATTCCTCCGTGAAACCTTGCGCCAAGGGCGCTATTGCCTTCATGATGCCAATGAAGTTCTGCGAAATCGAGCTAGTGCTCGGAACAGACTCCGATGGTTAAAATCCACCAATGACGAAATGAGCTGTAATCAATAAAACTTTGATTTAATGGGAATGTGAATGTGCTCATTTCTTCCATCCATAACACTTGATGCTTCCACATGAGCATGTCTGCCAAGGGGTGAATCCTGAGCATTCCTTCCGAAGGGATAACNGGTGAAAACAAGACTGCGAGGCGGCAGTCCATCTTGGTTTGCAGGTGACAGGGTCCCCTCATTTGTTGGTTCTTGGAGAGGTGCTACCGAATTTACATTATATATAATTATATATATATATATGTATACATATACATACGTACATATCACTCATACATAAGAACATAGAAGATCATTCAAGCTTGTCTCAAAATGTGGTACTCCGAAATCCAGTGGTTTAAAACCAACATTTCCCCAGCAAACAAACAAATCCTCATATTGTTGGTAATACCCCATGAATGTCCTTGCATATCCACAGGTTTAGTATCTGTATTTCTGAAGGCCCCCATCTAGAGTCATAATCTACCTCATTTCTATTGGTTTCATCACTACATATCACCGCATATACCGTTTTAAACTTGCTGCACCTTGGGCTTAACATTATATAGCCCAAATCCTCACATGTTTGGGTATATCCCCATTATGTCCCCATAAAATGGTTGGTTTACCCTCCCAAAAACATGGCTAACGTAGGTTGACATCAATCCAAATAATTGTGGGTCAAACCCCCATTCTTATTAGTTGCCCCGCCACTTCCCTGGAAAATAGCGGAAGCAGACCGCTTCCACTCCGAAACGGAGGGCTGCAGGTATTGCGCGGCGTAACGAAAGCCACCTGACGGCACGGCAACGCGTCCTAGTTGTCGTCATCCCAACTTTTCTGTTGGGATTGCTGCAATACACGGTATACATATCTATATCTATGTATATATACATAGTATGTATGTTATACATATTATATGTATGTCTACATATATGTATATATATATATGCAGTATATACATGTGTACATAAAAACTACACACATGTGCACATACAACTATATACATGATTAGGTATATGTATAAACAATAATATATCTATATATAATCATAATATTATAGAATCATATTTGATTGTACACATACCTAAAATAGGGAGATATGCATGACTGACTTGATAATAATAGATAATCATAGTAACTTTTGTTGCGGCTTCAAAACCCATACCAATAATTGTGAATCTACCACAAATGAACGGAATAGTCTTGGTTGGGATGTCAACTACTCATTCTTGGGAAGGATCTTGGACTCGGGAATAAGGTCCCCCTTGGGGTGGAACATCGCTCAAATCCAATGAAATTCCATATGGAACCCCAAAGAATTGCTATTTACGAAACATTCCAAAGATTCCCGAAGCCTAGATAAACTCCTACAAAACCATATGAAAACCCGTTAAAAAGCATACAGGGTCCATCTAAACGCATGTTCGAACCCTGGTACTTACCAGGGACCTCGGATCCCCCCGAACGAATCACCTCTTGCAGCTTTGAAGGATTGTTGTCCTCACGACGAAGGAATTACCATCTGATTTTCACCCGGATCAACGTGGATCAATGACGACTCATTGGAAAATCGTGATAGCCACAAGCGAAAATCGACCATGATACAATGATGGTAATGATACAGTTGGGGAATGCTTCAATTTTTGAACGTCGTGTCGTGTCATGGAAAATCATGGAGCACTTCATTGAGGTCATCTATTTCCAGATCGCCATCTCAAACTGCTGGCCTCTCCTTGGAAAACCATCCCAAGTCGCCACCGTGCCTGGCAACGAGTCACCGACCTGCCATAAGGCATCTATAAAATCAGATGGTTCACAATGATCATGAATCATCATTTCATGATCATAATCATGATGGCAATTATGTTAAGCTATACATTTTCACAACATTCACATGATTATGATTATGATCATTACATCACAAGAGGAACCATTTTCAAACGGTGAATCATAATGATTCTTCATTTCATGCGCACATTCTTCCCGCCACTAATCAGCATTTACTCTGAGATGGTGCCAGAAGGTCGCTATTCTTCACGACTGATACTTCTGGAGTCAGTCATAAAGATGGTACCAGACGAAAATAGCATATGCAGATATATGCAGTAAATGGAATATCCACATTGGTAAATAAATTGTTGTGCCATAGAAAACTCACGCATTTCACACCTGGTTTGTGGCTTCAACAACCAGAAGCTTGAAGCAAGGGGCAAACACATGAGCAGGACCTCACCGGATTGCAACTCCAGTGGCCACTACATTATACTGCTGCTGTATCTCAGTTGCAAGAAAGAGTACTGCATCCACGAAAGCCTTGATCATTCTCATTGCCACTTCACCATCCCATCATAAAACCCCGCTCAACTCCCGATGCTTGATCGTTGGCACATAAGGCATATTGCAAGATTTGTATGGGCTAAAATATGGCGAAATTCAGAATTTCATCCCTAAAACCCTGCATTTGTACAGATCTTTATGGCTTCGATCCGCATTTTGATTGCTTAAGTCCACATGTTTATGGCTCAAGTCTCAATCTCTAGGGTTCGTTGCCTCCATTTTTCGACGGCTCCCTGCCAGGTCTCACCTTGCAGACTCGCACTCCGAGCGTTCCGTGGCCAGCGACGCGAAGCGCCCGCTGCTGGCGTTCCGAAGGAAACCCTGACGATCGGCGGTCCCGGTGACCTTGGGAACAACGATACAGAGGCCACGGAAAATGAATTGATAGCATCAGCAAAAATGGGAATATCATGGGGATATACATGGAAATATAGATATGTACAGGCATTTCTGGGAATATCATTAGAATACCATAGAATACCATGGGAAATTGTGATACATATTACATATCGTCAATAGTAGTGATATTTTGCATGGCTCATACAAGCAGCAGTATTTGGCATTTCATGGGAATGTAGTGGGATAAAATGGGAATATGATGGGCAATATCATGGCATAATGGGACAATAAACAAAAAATAACTGGGTTTGTCTGAAAATAGGGTGCTCCAAAATCCACTGGTGAATCATCACTTTCCTTCCCATTTGGGGGTATATCATGGTATATCCTATTTTCAGACAAACCCATATCAATACCCCCACCCAATTTTCAAAAGTAGATTTGGGTCAGATACATCAATGTTTGCAGTCTTTGGTCATTTGAAGCATTCGAGGAAAGACGAAATTGAACTGGTAACATCTGGTACCATCTGCTGTAACATGCAACTATAGTCGTATCCAATCTCTCGAGATGCCGGGTGAAATTCTAATCGTTGCATTACCAAAGGGATCCAGCGGGTACCTTACTTCTTGGACCCATACCCCATACCGCCCAAACCCTTCGGGCTCCTTCCAGGCTTTGGAGTCGATGTCCTGAGGTGTCCCGGCTGACATTTCGATGTAGATTCTTTTTGCCTCACCATGGGCCATGGGCACTGGTTGGTTTCGCAGTTTCAACCCACTGAAACATTGGTTGCATTCGTCAATGGGGATCATAAGAACCCAAATAGGCCAAATAGGGTTTGAAATCACCAACTAGTCATGGGCGATTCATGGATTACTGAAGGCTGCCAACAGCTCAATCGACACAACCCCATATAGCCCTGACCTTCACAGAGTCTTTGCGTTGGAGAGATTTCGCACAGCATGGCTCAAAATATCTCAACTGTACTCCGCGAAAAAAAAACAAGTTGTCTACAGTACACTCTGGTAATCTGACCAGACAATGGAGAATCTCCTTGTTAAAATCAGGAAAAACATCTAGAACTTGAAGATTTTGCCAGGCTAGATTACCCAAGGGTACTGCTAGTACTGTACCGAAACCATCCCGGGTGACATTGCCTTCTCGCTGTTGGTCACCAACACATGGCGTCCACGCACTTGATTGCATGCCTCTCAATGCACTATCTGACACTCAAATACGCCCGCCATGTGTAGAAACGTCCAAGAATTGTGTAAGAAACTGCGAAAAAAATGAGGTGTGCATGGCCCAAATCCAAACATATCCCAACAACATGCAGCAACCAGCCCTCATTGTTGGCTCCTTCTCTTCTCGCGTCGGCTTTGGCATTTCCTGTGAAAAAAATCGGGGCGTTGGTCGAAGCCTCTGCTTGCGATCAGTAGAAAACGGATACGCATACTTCTGCGGATACAAGCCATACTGACAGACATTCTTCATCATATCTATGGCAGGATTTATGGTGTGTACTTTTGGAATCGTTCGATCAATGACCCATCTTGATCCATCTTGACTCAAATAAACGAGTTTGGGGGGCCTGTCTTTGTTCACACTGCTCAGTGACGACCTGAACACCGACAATGAATCAAGGGATGTGGGGAACTCCTGTCCTTGTCCCAGATCTTTACACAGTCCTCTCCATCACCAGCAAGCATGGCTTCACCCTTTCCTGCAGTCTCGCATTCCGGGCATTGGCTTCAAAGTCAAGAGCACTGTCTTGTGATACCAATGGGACAGACCAACCAGCAAAGTACAATAGTTGGTCTATTTGGCACCAGAACTAGAGGTATTAAAGCCACAACAAAAAACAGCATCTTGTTGGAATATGCCACAATCCTTGGTGTGGCTTCATCCAACTTTACCCAACAATCTAGGGGACCACACTACCTCTGGCCATGTTGGGATGCCTGTTGGGAATGCCCAGGGCCCGCACGGCGCTCCGCTTCCCAACGCGCTCGGGTGAAGAGCGACAAATCCACGATCCTCAGGCGTCGAGACGGCTCCCATCGGTGTTTTTTTTTTCGTTCTCGCGCCGCTATGCGCCACTCCCCAAATTTTGGGAACTTCGGAGAAGCTTTGGAGAATCTGGGAATATCTATGTATAATCACATATATATATATATATAATTGTAAGTATATATATATAATATCATATATATATATTCTTATATTTCTATAGTATATAATAATATATATATATATATACATTGCGTATATATGACGAACTTATCACGATATCTTTCTGCAGAATGTACATGAATATACATCATTTATGTGGGATCTCCAACAAGAACACTTGGGAATATCAGTGATACAGGATACCACTCCCTATAGTCGTATGCTGGATGTGATTGATGGGTAAAGGAAACCCATTGTCAACCCCCAACAAAAGCTTGACCCAGGCTCCGCTTTTGGTCCAGTCACTGTTTGCCGTTCACCTTTGGATTCGCAGCCAATTTTGATCCGCATTTCGCGTTTCGAAGGGATTCCTTCGCTTCATCCTGCCGCACCTGCAGGCCTCACAGCACCGAAGGTCACTGTCGGAATCCCAAAATGTGGCCGTTTCGATCCTTGTCCCGTTTCATGCGGAGAAATCAGTTGGAAGATGTTGGAAGATCGTGTTCAAAACCCATGGATTTCCTTTGCTTCCAAGGTTCCCTCAGGTTCGTCGAGGGAAGAGAAGAAATGATCCCTCAGGTTCAGACTGGCAAGTTCCTTTGCAGCGGCGATTAAACGATTCGCAGACCTGCCGTGGGCCAATGAGATCATGAATTGAAAGAGCTGGACTCAGTGTCGAGGGCTACTGGCACCAGCAAAGAATGTGAATGACTACAATGATGGGCCCCGAATTGCCAGTTATACTGAATATATTCCCCAATATAGCAGGACTGTATATAACTACCATATCCAGGGTTAAGCAGGGTTGCAACAACTTGTGGTTCTTAGCACAGAATGTCCACAATGGTTTTGCTCGTCCCAAACCTGAATTGAATCTCTGCTTGACGAAGACCTTTCTAGGTCTGCAAATTTAACGTACGTATTTAAATCATATATCATATATATAATATACATGTATATTTTGGCTTCTCCCATCACCAACACTAGTGGAGATGAACATTTATAGAAGGCACATCAAAATCCCCAAAAATGTGATGATCCTGGTAATCTTACTGGAGGGATATCCCCAACTCATCCACCCAACCTGGATGTAGACCATTCTTCGACACCAGCTGCTGCACCTCTGCTGGAGCCAACTTTTTGGGTCTCCCAACAGTCACCGTCACCTGGATATCCACCGTCATCTACATAGTCCTACCCATATATACGATCAGTGCTTCCAATAGATGAACGAACATAGTTGAAACATCTTAAAACACTACTGACCCACAATCAACGCAAACTTTGCGTGCATTAAACATACAGGCTCTACACGGTTCTTTATCTCTCTTTATGAACATCCCATTGTGTGCGGATTGAGAAATCTCGAGAAACCTTGAATGGAGTCGATTTGGTAGTTGGATGGGTCCATACAAAATGGTGTCCCATATTGTTTAGCTCAGTTGGCTAAGAACTCCAATCACTAGGTTCTTTTTCATGGTAGATAGTATATATACAATTATATACGTATATATGATTATATATGTAATTATGGGTTTATGAACCAACAAACATAACCTTTGGGGGTGCACCACCTTTTATGAACCTCCCGGATGTCCAAACCAACCATGGCTGGATCAGCACTCCAGGCACTGTTCAGAGTTGTAGCCGTATCTGCCAGCACTCGGGTGGTGCTATCCACAGCTTTGAAGCGCTGCAGCTTTGCACCTGAGCAGATGGGGATAGGAGTCCCATGGAGTCCCGCAAAGATAGACCAGTTGTACGCGAGTTGTTCCAAGATATTTTCGATCATATACAATGATGATATCAATCTTATGATGTCGACATATACTTGTCTCATACTCTCCACGTTTCCAGCTTTTCTATCCCCCTCTATCTATTTTAGGGTTGCTACACTTGCATTAGGTCAAACTTGGCTCCCACATGCACCCAGATTGATACCTTTTTTTCTGGTAGTGAACCATCCATGTTTTGGGGAAGCATCTTACTTGAACGAAGCTGGTGACAGGGTAGTCAAGAAGTTGAGATGTGAGGAACTACTTTCTCTTTGCAACTCATTTACTCATGAAGCATGTGCTGTGAATTCTGTCAAAGTCTTTCAATTGAGGTTTGAAGAGGGTTTTCCCAAGAATGGCGGATACTTCCCCACAAGATGGCAATAGAATGGCAATTTCAATGCAGAAATATGACAATGATCAACCATAAGTTTTTGGGGCAGCATGGGGATGTGTGGATGAAGCCCGAGTACAAAACCTGAGATCAGCACGGAAAGTCAACAAGGAGGCGCGATGCGCTTCAACCCTCCTGGCTGCGGCGATGGATCAAACCCCAGGTAGCCTGGTCTTCAGATATTAAGATGGCCAGTCTATTGCTGGATTCTCATCATCATTGTATGCACCGTCGCCATTGACACATCAAAATGTTTGGTTAGGAGCTCAGACGGACTGTGGCGGTATCACGTCCACCGAAATTCCATGCTTGGTAATAGCTACTGTAATCATTGTTCCTATTCTTCGATGGCCATAACTGAGGGAGGATACGAACCATTTTCAGCCAAGCCCCGACATTTCCCAGCACACTCCCCTCATCGTGCCCGGCCAAGCATGCCAGTGTTTCTGGGTCCAGGTCTTAACACCTGCATGGAGTATGCTTGGCTGAAGTATGCCATCCCAAAGATCAGTTTGATGCTTGGCTGAAGCATGTTGAATCCACAATGATTCTTCTTGTTTCTTGCTGAGCTTCCAGAGATTTGAAGAGTTTTTTGCTCTAAAGTTCCCGAAAGGCCGGTTCAATAATTTTTCAATCCACATGGAGATGTGTCAAATTTTTGTGAAAGGCTCCAATATGGATGGTTTGATGTCCAAAAAATGACACAACATGTGGGTCCATTGGCGCCCAACTGACCCCAATGGCTCAACCCATGGACATCGCAGTAGTTGCCAGTAGCGAAACATTTTGGGGACACAATAAACATCATCCCATATCATCACAGTTCTAGTATACCGTACACCCAATGATAAAGCCAAATGGGAAGGGTGACTATTGTAATTATTTCATGTGTTTTCTTAGCATTCTCAGATAACATTCACCCTACTTCCAACTTCTTATTGGGTTTACCTCATCACCGTTTCGGGAAACCCGCCATCGACTCAGATCCACAACGGACCTTCGCAAGGTGTAGCCATTTTTGCCTCTACCTGAGACAAGATCTCAAGCTATCCCTAGATCTTTGTCTACAAAATTTCATGATATTTGAGCTTGGCACCTTTTCTTTGTATCCTGTGCACGTCTGGCAGGTACCCTCCAGCAAAGTAACGTAGATGTGGAAAATCTATATACCCTCTATAAATAGTTTTAAATATTTGCAAAAGACACCCAGTGGTTTTCCATCTAGAGGTCTAGAGGCGGTGTCTCGTTCTCATTTGGGTGAGAACCATGTTGGACATCATTGCAAGTCATGTTTGCAACTGCTTTGTTGATGGGGGAGCCCACAGTAAATTATCATAAATAACCATGAAACCACTCATATAGTGTGACTCGACCATGAATCACCAGGCTTTTTGGGCCTTCCTCAATTAGTCTCAGTTGGGGGAACAATTGAGTTTGGGATCAAAACTTGCACCGATTGATCAACTCAGCAAGTCCCTTTCCCACACATACTGCTTGGAATTCTGCTTGGAATGGCTGAAACTGGGATTGATTGCGGTCCTCGGTCTTTTGACGTTTGGAAGATGTTGAAGGGAGTGGCCCGGCCTCACAATGCGACAAATGAATACAAATGATCGTTCTACATGATGAAGTCTCCCAGGTCCAGGAATGGTCTGCACAACATCCAGTTTACAGGCTGGCAAAGGGTTGAAACCTTATGAACTGGCTTCAGGGTTTCTGAACCCTCGACTGTATCAGAAACAAACAATTACACTGGTATCCAGCTGTTAAACAATGTTAGATCTACTAGTACATTCGTACAGCATTCGTATTTGTACCATGCCTGAGCCCTTGGCTGGTGGATGGGGACGTGCTGGCACCTCTACCTCTGAGGCATTGATTTGCAGTGTCATTTGGTAGCCTGATCCGAGAAAAACAGAATCGATCCCATTTCTGATCGTCTTTTGAAAACATCAATTTTCTCTTCATTTGTCTTTAAACATCCATTTTCGGGATGACAAGTCGGGTTTTTTCGAGTACCAATTGCTGATAGTGGATTATACGGGTACCATATGGGTCGAAAACCCTGGTGCCCCTTCTGTTCATACCAGACTCTCAGGGATTTGCGGATGTTCATGCCCCATCAATATGAGATAGTCATATGACCATCCCCCAAATCATCAAATGGGTGGTAGAAACAATCCAAAATGGTCAGTTTATTGTTGGCTTTCCAAAATTACCCAATTTTCAGACACCGCACCTCCACTGCCTCTGCGCAGCTGCGGCGAGTTGCACGACTCGCGTCAGCCAAATTGGCCAAGGCCTCCGCTTCTGCGACAGCCACCTGGGGACAAAGGGAATCCAACATGGCTGGGCAATCAATGGCTATTTAAGTGGAAAAATCATCGAAATAAATGAAGGATTTTCCGGATTTGATTACCAGAGGGTTGTGAGGGCTTAATCGTTATATATAGCCATGAAAAATAGGTACCCGAAGATTTAGCGACCCCCCAATTTTCATGGTTGAGAAGGTAATTTTCCTATTAAATCGCAAATGTTGGCTATACCCAAATTTCAAACACTTAAGCAACACTAATTCAACAAGATGCTACTCGGGGGAGAGTACACGAGCTTAAATGCGCATTCAACTATGAATGTATGGGGATTTAAGATGAGTTACCAAACATGATTTAACGACCAACAAAAGTG
This sequence comes from Symbiodinium sp. clade C Y103, assembly GCA_003297045.1. Lineage (NCBI taxonomy): Eukaryota > Dinophyceae > Suessiales > Symbiodiniaceae > Cladocopium > Cladocopium sp. clade C. The sequence goes on along the minus strand of BGPT01001697.1, from coordinate 17,069 downwards.
AAGGATGAGCAGTGCCTCAACAAGTACTACCAGGTGTTGGGATATAATGGACATACTCTGGTTGATTCTATCATTCCCTGCAAGTCAATAGCAATGTGATGCCATGTCTAGCTGGCTAGGTCAATATCTCCATCACCATTTTCAGAAGATGGAATATAAGTTGTATTAAACTACGTACCCTTCCAAGGTTGACTCAGATTATCTTGGCTGTTGCTGTCTGCAGGCTGTTTTCCATATCATTCTAGTGACATATCATCTCTTTTAAGGTGAAATATCATGGGAGCCAACAACATCCCATTATGGTGAACTCCCTTCTATTTGACTGTGATTTGTATGTGCTGCGACAAAAAGCCAACAAATCTCCGTGCCGCTCTCATCTCTAGACATCATGTCAATTTGATGAAGTTTGTTGGTTGTTATATGATCCCTTGTCCTTTATGCTTGATCCAATTATCAAATGCCCTCCAGTAAGCAAAGGTGGCAATTGGAAATCCTTTGAACATTGAGTTTTAAATGGGAACATCATCTAGAAATGGTGGATTTGCCCATTGCCACGTTTGATTGCGTAGGGTAATCATTTTATATTTTGTGGGGATTGTGGCGATTTGATTTGACAATTTCCGGAACATTCCTATGCCCATTGTGGTGGTTACAGGACCATCTGTGCTGAGATCTTGATACAACGTAGTGTATATGCACATGTGTAAACGATGGTTTACATTCAATGAAGTCAAATATATGTGATCTGTGTATATACAATGTAAGTTTGTTGGCACCATTTTCCATGGTGTAGGGGTATGAATCAAGCAACAAACATTGGGATTTACCCATGCAAATAGATTTACCCATACAAATACTGACGATTCAAGGGACAGAGGATGTCACCGGCAGATTGTTTCCCTTTTTTCAACAAGAAGTCGGATTTAAGCAACAAACGGAAATCCTAAACCAACAAAATAGGGGCTGGTCCCGCGAAAGTCTAGGGGTTTCTCCAGGGTGTAGAACCCAAACAAATCTGACAAGAAATCCTTGGAATAGATTGGGGATGACCATGGATGATATCACATAAAATACTTATATAAAGATATATGGACATACTGACATACCTTCAAGATTGCAACACAAAAAGCATCATAAGCTCGATCTGAAGGATCTGAAAGATGGCCATGGTCTGGGTGCCACCATGTTATACCCTGATTATCCCAATATCTATGTATATATATATATAATTATATATATACATGATATCCATTCCCCTTATCTCCCATTATGGCAGCAAACATTCTCAAAATTTCCCTTTGTTTCTGGTTCATAGCCTAGTTATTGCATCATAACAATATCCCAGATATTCGCAGATTATTAATATCTATGTTCAATTTTGCCAGAAGACAACAGCCAAAACCGCTGAAGCTCCCGCTTTGGCTGCTGTTTGCGCTCGAACGGATGCAGCCTGATTTCATCTGTTTCTGCCAGATTTGGGCTCTAAGTGGCAGGCCAAACCAGCACTGGGGAGTAGCCAAAAGCATCGGTTCCCTATGGAAGTATGGATACTCCCATGTAGAAGGCAGGGCAAACAGGTGCCTGTTTCACATCCTGAAACAATGATACCCAGAACTGAAGCCAGTACAGTACCCTCTCAACCCATAAATTAACATCCATGCCTCAAATGATTTCCTCCCCAAATGTTGGTCACCACTGAGAGCCACGGCAGCGTCTGCCAGAGTCGCAACTGCGGCCTCATCGGCTTGTTCCAATCAGATCCAGTGGTTTGCCACCCCATTTCCCTATGAAAATTGCGCATTTGGGGTACTAAGATCTACCTGGAAATATTTTTTTCTGAGGAAACAAGTTCTCCTGGCAGTCCAAAAAGTCCAATCACAAAGTGGATGAACAGCAGCAAAATATTTGCGGACTAAGATTCCACCTCCGACTCGACGGTCGTCTGAAAATGATAGGGAAAAAAGAGGCAATTAAGGATTTTCGTATCTATGTAAAATACGAAATTGCTAAAGCCCATGCGGAATTGATGTATCCAAGTCTTAGGGAGAATCCGCCAATCTTGTACAGGAGCCGACAGTAGCAACGATGCTAGATATTTAAATGGACATTGCATGGATCTGGTTCTTTGATTTTGTTTAAGGACCACTTCCATGTTTCACCTTTCATAGTTCCCACATTTCTTCAGCTTCCCACAGCTTCTGCTGCCGCCAGTGCTGCAGGTGCCAGCCTGAAGAGTTCACCAGGAAGGGCTGGATCTGGATATTCGGGGATCACCAATAGTAATAGTAATTGGAGAATTCGAACGAGTCACAAAGGGGATACGAAGGTGTCCAAAAATGGGTTGCGTACACCCAGTTTATGGCCGTTTCAATTCGGTAAGTCATGGTCAATGATGATTCACCATGATTAACCAGTGACCAAGTGCATGGGGTACCCAGTTCAGACAACCCCATACAAGCAACTAAAACCCTGAATCAGGGTAGGGGCTCACTTCCACACAGAAAGCTCACTTACAAGCCGACATTCAACCATCTAGGGCCTCCCACAGGCACAAGCCAGAGACAAACCGGTAGGGTTCTGTAGATGAAAATTGGAAAACACCCAGAAGTAGTGAAGGTCATCTATCAATTCTCTTTTGTTTTTTTGGAACCACTTGGAACCACTGTCAGAATATCCGAAAATACTTCTTTGTCTGAATACTACGAATACTGGGGTTCCCGCCTCTTGCCCGATCTGCTCATTCTTGGCTCATTCTCGGCTCCTTCTGGCCGACTTTTTGAAGCCAATAGCACAGGCAGCAACGAATGCATAGCCGCATAGCCCAGCCAGCCCTATCTGAAGCCTCATGTGTTTTCCCCTGCGAATTTGGTTTGTGGCTTCAGCCCATGGAAATTGCCGAAACAGGGGCTGTCAACATTTTCAGCTGTTCTTGAGTAATTTCTGGTGACTTCCACATTGCATCATGTGGACGAGCTGCGTTGTATAAACCTTTTTGATTCTCGTCGATGCAATCGTCCGCGTGAAACACCAGCCCAGGGATCTGTGGTGATTTTCTCGATAATTCTATATACCTGTCTGAACCTGACATTGCTGGCAGGTAACTGCTAAATCTTGTTGGAAAACAAACAAAATCAAACAAGCTCTTTTTGCATTTGACCAATTTGATATTGATTACCAGCCACAGCTGGTTTACCAGGGATTCAGCTATGCTATGCCATCCATCGTTGCGGCCCATCACTGGTACTCCGTGTTGGATATGTGTTGTAGAAGGGTTCCGCATACTCAACTGTCACTACTAGGCTGAACTGAACTGAACATGCCTTGGTGATGTGTGAGATTCGACTACACAAAATAGGAAATTTCCGATGCTATGAGTAGTAGCGAGAATCTGAAGGCTGAAATGCAGCTGTGACAACGTTCAATAACTACAAATGCGAGGGCCCAAGCCCAACAAACAATGTGGGAAAAAACCACGAGGGTTGTTCAGGAATAGACCTCTGGTATATGTCATCAACGGAAAGATTCCCAATCTTTACTACGGCATACCTGCTGAATCAATCCCGCTATATCAATTCCTCCAATTTGGAAAGACCAGTTCTACTTTGCAAACATGACATGAAAGGTGTCTTTCACAGTAAAGGGTTTCAAAGAGATGACTCGAATGTGGTTCCTTAAATCATGTTCGAAGACTGTTCTGCGAATACTGTGCGTATCACGATGGAGCTTTCACCAGATCGGAACTGAGCTCTCAGAGTTCTCACTAATTGTGGCTTTGCCACAAGGAAATACATTAAACGATGATGCAGTTGCGCTTCAAGCTGCTTCAGCCTCAGTCTGGACTCTCTTGGGGTCAGGTCCTGACCAACCTATTGATTGTACCGCCCATTTGACTGCGGGACCATTGTTTTTGCAAAGGTGAAAAACAAACCACTCTAACGGTGTTGTTGGCACTCAGCTTTGTTCGAATCTTTAAACCGAAAAGCAGGTGCCAAAGTTCTATGATGGGCCAAGGCCTCTCCCAAAAAGCGACTGGTTATACGCTACGTTCAATCCCTGATACATTGGTGACAAACCCCGACCGCCGAAGTAACCCAAGTGATCCGTCAGAATTTCAGGGATGATGTTTTATGCTTTGTGTTTTTGTCTTTTTCATATTCAATTATACACGGATATCCATGGTATGAAAACACATCACTACCATATTAAACTATCCAACAATAGGTCTGTACACATGATCCACCGGCTGCACATCTTTCGGTTCGCCGCTGTGTCCAAGCGGCACTTGGCTTGGGCTCATGCGCCACGGACATCTGAAATATCCTGCGATGTCAAAGCAGAAAATCATGGTAAGTCTTGAATTCTGCACCACCACAATCTTTATTATATAGATAATCTCCACCAGCAATTCATTGATCTTATCCAAAATCCTCCAAAATCCAACGGGCTTATCCCTATTCAACGGGCATTTAGCAACCCTCTGGACAAGTCACAGCCACTGGCCTCAAACAGGTGTAAGCCCTGTCTCTGGTCATGACGTTCTCAAACTGCACCCTGGCACAAGGTCCCCTTCTCAAATGCTTGGCGTTTACAGTGAAACGTTTAGAGGTTCAATCCAAGCTTCCTCGGCGTTTGAAGTTGACACTTGATCTTGATTTAAAAAAAGCAATCTCCAAACCTTGCCCCCCATTGATCATTCAATCATGTTTTGTGTCTGCAAACCCATTGGCTGCGTATGCAGGGTTGTCTGAAGATGTAGAACACCCGAATGCCGTGATTAATCATGCTCATTATCATGATCATCATCTTCTTCATCTTCTTCTTCATCATCTTCTAGCTTTTGAACATGGCCATCCCAAACTTGGAGACAGAGCGGTATCATATGTATATATATATATACATACACATCACTTTGTCCCCATTGTCTCCACTCTATATCCTCGATTTTATTTGGGTTTTATTAGAGCCCAATTCTATATAGAATACTCCCCGTATGTCCGTATTTCCCAGTAATGCATGGGTACTGAATATCTTAAAACAACCAAACTGGAATGCACATCCACAAAAGTAGATCATGTTAAATCCCACCATCCTATGTGTATACATATATTGTCTATAATTATATATATAGAGCTTAAGTATAAATATGTATATATATATATATGTATATATAAATAAATATGTATATATATAATTATATATATATATTATACAATCTATACATATTCCATCATAGTCCCAAGATTTCCCAAGCATCTTTCCCAGGAGTCCACCTGACTTCAGTGCTGCTCGAGACGAGGACCAGCGCCCTGGCGTCGGCAATACCAGGGAATCCCCTTAAATATATCTAAATATCAGATAGGTCCTGATTTTATATTGGAATTATTTAGGGGTATACCAGGAATGAATGATGATTGTTTAAAATGACACACTGAAACCTATGGTCTGAAAACGCTTTGAATCCCACATGGACCATCATATACCATGACTCTAATGCAACCAGGGCAAGGGTCACGGCTCCATTCCAGAGAAACGCAATCTGTTGAAATTTGACCTGTGAGGGGGGGAAATCCGTCCCAACTGGAATCAAATCAGGGTTTTTTGATGGAATAGCATGACTCAATGAATGAGAGTAGGGCACGCACCAAGGATTGATTGGAACTTATGCACCCAAAACAGATAAAGAATGATAAAGATGTGTTTGCACATGTTTTTTGCTGCCCAAGCCCACCTTTGCTGTACGCATGCGGCCGTTGGCCCTAGACCCTGCTGTGTGCACAATGTTCAAAAGAAACGAGGGAAACTATGAATACCTATGGACAGGAGGAACATCAAAAGAGTACTACTACATGCTACGACTGTACAATAGGGACTCTCACTTCCGGCTTAATTGTTGTAATTCAGAATCACTAATCTGTTTACCAAAATATCATGTAGCCTTGCAAGACGATCCCGCCTGCAGAAAAGTTACATTCACATGGAGAGGTTCGCATAGAGATGTTCAAATTGAGCGCGAACATATCTGGAACTGCGAGCAACTTTCCATGAAAAATTCACAGAATAGAGTTCACACAGAGCAACCTTCACACAGAGTAACGTTCACGCAGAGTAACGTTCAAACGGAGCACATTCAAAAAGAGTGTGTTCTAAGGAGGTATTACCGCAGCATCAAACGAGAGGGTGGTAACTAGCCAAAAGGGATTTGGTAGTTCCGCGCTGTAGCAATTCTCTCCCGAATTGCCCTGTTGGGGTATTGTCTGCCTGTTGGAGAATTTCCCAAGCTTTATGCATATTTTCTGTTGCCCAAAATTTTCGGGTATATATATATATATATACAAACAAAACCATACAACGCCCAACATTTTCTCATGATTCCCATCCCAACCATCATTTTACGGTGAAATCGGCCGGGGTTCGGTCCCTTATATCCCATGACCAGGTTCCACCTCAGCACGTCTTCCTCTGTATCGACCTTTGTGATTGACTCCACCTGCTGTCAGCTGGGACTTGTCAGGGAAGATAGGAAGATGGGAGTACATCAAAGACAACATCTTGACCCATGGACCAGACAGTTTTCAAAGACTGCAGGGCATCTTTATCTTGCGAATGTGAATTGAGGATCAAAGAATGCATTGGCTGACCTCCAAAAAACTGACGAGGCAACCCGCGGTGAACCGCCCAAAGCAGGGACCTCTGCCAATGGCATGATGATAGTCGCTGCACCTGCATTCCGGGTGGAAGCAAACACCGCATCTCAAGCTAAGATTGAACTACTTACTCAAAGAGTATGGCACGTTTTAACTGCCTTTTTACAGAATCTATCTCAATGCACCAAATATCTCCATTTTATTTGTTGCTTCCTGTAGGCCATTGATAAAGTGCAGTCGCTCCCCCAAAAAAACGGATCAAGTCCTCACCTGGGCCTTGCCAGAACTCCACCTGCCATTAAGGATCTCAGGAAAAAATCACCATATCCGTGGTGGTTGGACCATGTCAGGCCTTAAAATCAAGGCTTGGCTTTGAGGGGATGGCTCAAAATGATTTACCCCACAAAATTGGGTCAAATTCAATGATATTTGGTGGACAGGACGACGAATTTGGTGAAGTGATACAGGATCACTGGTCGAACTTGGCCTGACGCAGTCTCCGATCAAGACGCAAGGTCACCTGCTGAAATGTAGCGCGACATGCCATCAAACTGGCATCCACATCATCCACCAAGAAGCAAACACATTGCACTGGTTCATAGGTATCCCGTAGGTATCCCTGTTGTGGGTTGTAATCATCCCAAACAAACCAGGTTATTCACCTTAATAACCAACCAGCTCATTGGACTAATCCTTCGTATAAACAGCTATTCATGTTGATCCACACCGCACATCTTTGACACTTCCTGGAAGACGCGTTTCAAAGCCATTTCAAAGTTGATGAAGGTGCCCCAACAAATCTTCTGAAAACTTGTAAAGCCCATTAATTATACAACAATTGTCTAGATAATTATTGCCTTATTTTGGTCTCCCATCACTATCAAGTCAGCTCGGCTTTCCCTCCTGAAGCTCTTCTTCGGCTTCGCGTTGAATCATCTTGCGCGGCGTGCACAGCAAAGTGAAATATGGCTATTTCGTGGCATTTCCAGAAATGAGACGAATGCACATTTCATTGGGAAAATTGTTGATCATTTTGATCCACTGAAATCGAGGTGCACTGTTTTCGGACAACCCCGCGTGACAATCACAAGATTCACAATCCATTTTTGCATCCCCGAGACAATTGACCATGACACTCCAGTCCCGTCGTTTTTCACTATTGTGTCGTTAAAGTTCACAGTTTGAGAGATACACCATTTTCAACACACCTTCAAGATATTTGTTCATATCAAATTACTGGTTATATCTAGTTGATATCCATTACTTATTAGATTCCATATTATTCCATTATAGCACCATTATGGTTGGTTTAATCTTCATATTTCCGGACAAACCCAATTCCAAGTCACAAATAGCATCAATATGCCTCAATTTGTCGGCCTATCTCAGTTTGATCATCAGCTCTATCCACATTCAGATGGGTATGGGTATGGGTATGGGTATAGTATATGGTCAGTATTAATCATCTAATTATTGGGGTACCCAATTTTGACCCATACCCATATGGTAAACCATAGGAACATTTCCCCCATCTTTTGGGCCGCCAGGTTTCTCCCCCGTGAACTTCACCTGCACCGGAATGCCATCGGCCACCGCTTCTTGCGCAAAGTCCCGAATCAGGCGCTGGCGGCGAGGGAACAAAAATGGAACACAAATCAATCATCTATAAATGGGGATAGTGAAGGCCCTCTGGTTCAAGTATTTTTTTCTGTATTTTTCACATCCCCATGAATCATGGGACACAATGGGACACAAAAAATCCCTTCCGAATGGGCTTGAACACCTTTTTTGTTTGGAGTTCCCATAGAGCAGGTTTATTATGAAAGCAAAGGAACTATTTCCATCCAAAGCTTGTCTATTCAGACTCCGTGTGAGATAGCACGCAACGTATGCAGCCTTCCAGGGGTGCAAATGACCCATCTTAAGCCAAAATCCAAGGGTATAGTGGCTGGTTGCTTGCGCCACCCATAAAACATACTCATTGAGTATCCTCATCCCGTTTTTCTGGATGGAAAAACTTACAAATTAGCCATGAATCGAATCAGCTTTGATCCTTCAACAACTAGTTGACATGTAGAATTGTATAAATTATTGTATAGAATTACGATATATTCTGAGGCCTTCCACAAACTCTTACAGCAATTTCCGAATTCAAGTCTGGAATCCTGGTGTGCATCGCCTGCAATCTTTGTTTGGCCATCTCTTTGTCATCCTGACAGCTGTGCGACCCCATCAGAATTCTCCGATTGGTGGAGGGTGTTGACTATCCCCAAAGATACGGAAACCAAGAAACATAACTACTCTGTTGGAGCTGCAAAGAAGCGGGTCATCGTCCCCCAGAATCCATATCCCTACGAATCTAGTTCTCGTTGGCCAGCTGCAGGTGGACATGACATCAAAACAATGCACGTTCAAGACATTCCAACGCGCGGGGGACCCGCAGATGTTGGCCGTCTTTTGATCTCCGTCTTTCCCAACTTTAATCGACAACCAATTGTACTGAATCTTATCCGCCCAACAATACCCGCAGCACGTACGCTACGCCCCAAAGGTACATCACTATATATATATATATACTTTCATATGGTTATTGCAGGGTTTCTTTAGGGTTTTAGGGTTCATTTAGGGTTTCTTTAGGGTTAATTTAAGTTTTTTCGGTTTTTCCTGGGGTTTTTGTATATAGGTTTTCTTTAGAGTTTATGCAAAAAGTGTTGAACACCAGGAAAGCCGACAGCATATTCCCCGCAGAGGGTCAACAATCACGTCCCTCACAAAGCCTCGCGAGGGACATTAAGTTAAACCATCCCAACATAGTGGAAGGCCACAAAGTACTGGAAGGGTCACCAAAAAGGAGGTTCCCGACAATCATCCCAAAAGAGTTTGGGGCATAGCACAAGTGCTGGCGTCAATAATAGATAGCTCCAGAAAGGGCCCGAGAGTTGTATTCAACATTCAACAGTATTGGGCAAAAAACAGCCCCACGCCTCACCAGCGGAGAAAGGATGGCATGGGGCCACAGTCCTGTCATGAATACAATGTCCAGTGCCAAGAGCCCTTGGTCATCCTCCATTCAAACCACTTGGCACAACTAAATTTTTCACCAACGGCCACCAGAGATTTTGGGAATAGCAAGCCCTTCTAGGCAGCGCGACATGCCTTGCCCCCCTGCCCCAGGGTCAAGCTCAGTTGTTGTGATTCTTCGCCTTGATGTGCATCCAGTTGGCAAGTGGTGAATATTCTATTCGTGGCTATAGCCATCATAAGTATGACATCGTATCACCTATGGGAGATTTTGATGAAATTTGGACGGGAGGGTATTGTCAACTCATGCCACCAGCCACTCGAAACTTCGCTCTTTGTCGCCCTGCACAAGGCATCTGCTCCACATGTGTGATGCCATGGTTTCACATGCGACACACTGAAGACATCAGCTAAATAGACTGGATTTGACAACCCCGGTTTCAACCATTCCAGTGCTTTTCCAAAAATTGAGCACCGGTCCCATCATTGAAACCCTCAGTTTTCATCAGTTTCCCCACAAATTTTATGTTTTTTTCCCCATCAGTGGCCCCAACCAGACGAAAGTCGCCCCCCCATTTTGAGACCAACGAAGTTCAGCGGAGAGTCCGCCGACGCCTTCTGGACAACCTCCGCGGTGCTTTCCTCGCCAGTCTCGTTTCCAAGACAGAACCGAGATTGCCTGGCCGTGGGGAACCGAAGTGACAGTGGATGAGATCCTGATCCTGTTAAAGAATGAGGAGACATGAAGATTTCAAATGCTCAAAAAGGAGAATCACATCATCTCAGCACTTTCTTTTCACTACTTGTAGGGGAACCCGTTTCTTTTCCGTTTTGCCAACAGGGTTTATTACTCTCCTTGGGCCATCTTGGCTGTAATAAAGGTCTAAAGTGGGGGACCCCAAAATTATCAAACTTGCTCACTATTGAAGAGGAAACCACTATGAACATCATTGGTTTTCGGGTACTCCGATTGTCAGAAATAACATGAAATAACCCTCTATCATATACCATAATATCCACAACATCCCATCATTCTCAGGACATGTTTGAGATTGTTTGACACTTCTACCAGTCCACCAAAAAACAATCCATGCCAGCAATTCCCATCAGTGCACGAACAGCAGGCAAACATCGCCGCCTACCTGGATGCATCAGATTGTGATCTGATCCAACCATGATGGACTTTCTCCCTGGTTTGGAACCATGCCTAGTCGTTCACCCACTTATACAATACATGCGATACAGCGGGCTATATCTACAGTAGATTATTCGAGATTTATAATTGTCCACTTTCTAGTTGCCAGTTGGGATACACATCCAAGTACCCAAACAAAGCAACCTGATGCATCTTGCTGTGATTTGGACGACACCCAATCTTCATAAGCCACTATTCTGCGCCGAAACAAGTCCTTCCTTCTCCGTTGTCAAACGTTTGGCAGCGGCCAAGATACACTGCGAGCCCACTGGTGCGAGTAGCAGCACACTTCATCGCTTTCTCCGTTGTCGACACTTCATGGCTGCAGATTCTGCCCTGAATAGAAGTCATCATGAGAACCATTGACAAACCTTGATAAGACCATGATTTTCCTATAGTTTCTGGTCAAAAACTAGAGTTGCTTCTACCAATCCATGACCATTCATCCTAACCAAGCTACTACCAGGCCAGAAGCATTTCTGGCACCTTGGCATGATGAGTCGAACGTGAATCGAAAATACCACCACATCAGCTGAAGCGTCCATTTTCTCTGATTTCCCTTGCGTTTGGACTCCACAAGAGACTCACTCTCCATGAGCCCCTTCTCCTGGAGAAACTCCGTGGTGGCATTCACAAAGAGCCGCTGCCAGCGGACCTGAGGGAGACTCAACTCAGTTGGAATTGCCACGGGGAATTCAACAGGAATCATAGGTGGGTAGGCAGGGATTTCCGTAGCATGCCATAGGAGAATGTAGATTCATAATGATTCATACCTTATATATGTATACAATTATCGTTCTACGCCCAGCCTTTTAAGGTTTCTTGATGTTTCTTGTGTTTCTTCATGTTTATTCAACGGGAAAACGTGATAGATAGCCAGGGCCCAACGGCACTGACCCCATCGTGTCTAAGACCTGAATAGTCAAATAAACCTCTACATTTACAGCATACATGGATACGCCTGGAAAACCATATGGACACATATGTACGATGTTTTTGGTTCACACCCGTTTGGCATTTTTGTTCCACACACAAACACACACGGCATCATACAGCCATGTCTGGCTGTAATCCCTCTACTTGCATGTCGGAGGCTCTCCTGAAATCTTTGATTTGTCCGACTGGTTCCGACTTGTTTACGAGGAAAGGCTACAATGCTCTCGACCCACACGAATTTCAAACAACATTTCAATATTGCTGACATTGTTCCAAACGTATTTACTTTTGGGATGTCTTTCCAAAACCTATTGCATTTAATTTGTATCTACACCAATATGTATACATATATATAATGTATGTATGTCAATGTCTATGTTGCCATAGCTAAAGTCATATTAATCAATGTTACTCTATGCAGAACTATCCAAATTCTGCTGAGCAATCATACAATATATAATGTATAAATCTATCTGAATCTACCATAAAGTAATATAAAGTATAGGTAAATCTATCCAAACCACCTGGGTTGATGTTTGTCGTTGCTGAGCATCTCACATCAGCAAACTCCTTGGCCAATTCCTCCGCATCGCACAAGACCAGGCTATTGGCATCCCTGACCTTGACCAACTGAGTGTCCGAAAAGAATCGTCATCCCTCTGGGGGCAAGAATAAGAAGAATGTTTAGCACTCATAATATCAGAAAATATCAGAATATCAGAAATAAATATACTTAGTAACTCTCAAGAATGATAACTTATACGTAGTAGCTCTTAATGGTGAGAATAGTAGTAATAACAATACTCGGTTTAGCATGGTTTAGCAGTACTGTAACACTGGGTGTATCGACAAGTACAAATGAAATATCTAGTTATCACCTAAGAATAAACGACACATACCTTAACACAGCTTTTTCTAGGGGCACAATCGCTAAACCTAAAGTGGAATTATTGAATAAGCTCCAGGAGATGCCTGGACTGTCCTGGGACGGTTGTCCCCCAGGATTTTCCAACAAGTTTTCACCAGTTTCCACCCTTTTCTGCCTTTCCCTTTCTTCCTTGAGACCCAGCTGGATAAATTATGCAAATTATCATAGTTCCCACACCTCAGCAAACAATTTTGGATATCTTGATATCTTAGCGTGATTCCCATGTATGCAGATACAATTTCAAAAAGCATGATTTATTCTGCTGAGGTCCGTCCAACTGTCGCCTGAGCCCTCTGCATAGAGGAAGGGACAACTCTTATGCATCGTTCCCCAGTGATGTTCTCTTCGCGCTCGCACCACGCAATCCCAGAGGTGTTTCAACGATTTTCGGGCTGGCAGTTGTCCCTTCAGTAGTCGTTCCATTTCGCTCAAGCTGTTCATGGCCACACAGGTGGCACGACCCAAGATGAAGGGGCCCATTTCAAAAACTCCAGAGGCAACTTTGATCGCTTGTAATGGGCATCCACCAGGATGATCATCATCTCCATCTTCATCCCCAACTTCGACTCCTTCGACGCGTTCAACTCCTGTCTGTTGGGAGATCGCATCGTTCCAAATGGCAGAGATTTGGCGGAAGTCGTCCATGAGACTTTGAACTTTGGATTGAAAGTCCTCGGACAATTTGAAGAGAGCTGGCATTTTCAAAACGACGATTGACACTTTGCTGGCAGGATAATGGACAGGAGTCGCGGTGGTTTGCTCTTTGGATTTCTCTCCAGACTTCTGCTTCTCAGAAAGATCCAATGAGGGCACTGCAACAACATCCGCAAAGATGTCACTGGTTTTCCAAGAATTCAAAGAAGAATCCTGGTTGGTGGCTTCAACCCATTCCCCCATGATTTAATCAAGTCAATTCGAAACAACATCCCATTCACCGACAGAAATTGACAATTTCATGAACACATTTGAAACCAACTATCATCATCCCATTTGGGGATAGAAACATATCGAAAACAACAAATTTGTTTGAAATCAGCCAGAATCGATGGTTTCTCCCAGCTGCTCCGAGGCATTTCCAGCACTGGACAGCAATCTGAGTAGCTGCTCAAAGCGTTGCACCTCTTGTAGCTTCATCTCGTCCAAGACATGGCGAATCCAGCCCCGGCGACTCCATTTTGGGGTGGAGTCCTGCGTGTTGCCCGACCGACCTCTTTTTTTGTCTCATGGTGGGTGGCTTAGGGGGAAAAAAGGGACCCAACAACCAATCATTTTGCTTCCTTTTTTGTAGGAACAATCATGTTTTTAATAAGTTGGAACCATAGGTTGAGTTGTAACTTCGCCCAAACTTGGTAGCAAGTTTGATGGCAACACCTTCATCTGCCTAAGCCAAACAGATCAACAAAACATTAAAAAACAACACATCTGCCACTCTTGGTTTGGCAACGTCTTATCACTTCCAAACCAGTGAAATGGCAATTTTAGTTGGAAGGACCAGGTTCAGGGCCCAGTTCCCATGCCCATCCCCAGGTCCTGCATGTAGCAGACGTGAGCCAAATCTGCAAATGCAATCAGCTCGCCCTTCCTCACCTTCAAGAGAGGTCGGAGAACTGTCACGTTTAAGGTGATTCCAGTAGCCAACATTCCATTGATATGGACGATGTTACCTTTTCCCAACTCTGCCAAACGGTTCTCATCTGCATCATCTTCATGGTGGGCCACCAAAGCTGCCCCTTTCGAAACACCCAGGTGTTGGAGACACAGTTCATACATCCGAAAACGGATCTGCTTGGACTTCTCCTCATACCTCTCCCGGGAGATCCCCGTGCGGATGCTGCCGTGCGGCCTTCGAATCTGTGGCCGATACGTCAAGAGATCCACCCCCAATTGGCTGCAGGACCATTGCACCCAACCTTCCTCGTCTCGTGCATCCTCACGGTTGGGGTGGCACAAATGCATGGCACACCAGCGAAAACGCTGCTGCGAGGGTAAAGTCTGTTCCAGAAGCCACAAAAGGCAACAGGTGACCATGCTGTCAACGCCACCTGATAGGCTGAGAACTATGCCAACATCTTGATGAAGGTAGCCCAAATCCTTCAATTGATTCCGAAGCTCATCCACCAGAAAGTGTCGCTTGAATCTTGAAATGTCCCCGGCTGTCAAGGGACTCAAAAAGGACACTTCACTGTCTGGAGCCTGGTGGACAGCCGATGCATATCTTTGGCATCTTGCGTCCAACACAGACACCCGTGGTAAACAGTCAGGTTTGCCAGACAACTGTACTGGCCTGTCACTGGAAAGCGCTTTTTCCAAATATGCTTCTACAACAATGGACTGAATTGCATCTTGAGTCTCTTCCAAGAATCGAGAGCACAAGTCCTTGTGACCCTGCCATTGGTCGCCAATTGAAGCCTCAGATGGGCCTCTGGAAAGCTCCTGCAAAATCACCAGTAGCATGGCTTCAGACAGCTTCAGAGAGAACGGTTCACGCGCATGTCGAAGCACCAGAGATAAGAAACAGAGCTCTGGCACCGAAGCCAAGTTGAACAAAGTGCACTTGCTTCCTTTCTTTCCAAAGTCAAGATCCACCAGTACCGACATCGCCAAGCGCAAAGCAACCGAATCGCAAAGAACCTTGAACTGGTTGGCCTCCGCAAGAGCCTGCCCCCGCTGCATGGACAGGTGATTTCGACAGGTCTGATCCAAGAAAATGGCTGCCCTCATTCGCAACGGCGCTGTTGCGCGTGGTTCCACGTTCCAAGTGGCGATTCCCAGCCCCAAACTGCTGGAAGCCAAAGACCTTGCGGCTTCCAAACAGTCTGCTTCGAGCTTCTCGAAGAAAGGTTTATAACTGGCTTTCCGCGCGCCAAACCAAAACCCTGGAACTGCAAGACCTTGTTTCGCAGCATCTGGAAACCAGGTCTTGTAGAAAATTTCCAAGCCACAGAGCCAGTCGCCATTCATCCGGCCAACAGATGTACAACTGAATATTTATGGATATTCAACATGTTCAATGGATGATATCGGTCTATGGAGTCACATACAAGTGGTGCTTACGGTGTTGCCACCATCAGGTCTTCATAAACAAGGCAGGCTTTGGGGATTCTTGCTACATAGTCAATGATGACGGATCCTGCACCGCTACCACCAAGCCACAATTACTTTTATCATCTTTTATCTAGCAGTTGTCTTGCTTTCCAGCGGTAATTAAATGATCAACGTCTTGAGCAGCAGTATGAATGGCATGCAATCATGAAGATCGTGCATCCCTCTGGCATGTTCGTTGTCCTGCAAAGACTGTCATTGCCACAACGTGGACCATCCCAAGACATCCCCGAAACCCACTTCCCCCGACTGAAAACGATGCAATCTGATCAGTTGGGGCATCGACTTTGATCACAAACGTTGGTCCCCAAGAAACCAGTTCGTGTACCCCCCGCCAATCAATGGAGGTATATTGCA
The DNA here is from genome assembly GCA_003297045.1 of Symbiodinium sp. clade C Y103. Lineage (NCBI taxonomy): Eukaryota > Dinophyceae > Suessiales > Symbiodiniaceae > Cladocopium > Cladocopium sp. clade C. The sequence goes on along the minus strand of BGPT01001697.1, from coordinate 886 downwards.
GCAACTTTTCCGACTGCAGAGATGTGCACTTTTTGCCGAACCAGGACATATCTCAGTACATTGGTCACCGTGGGCTCCAAGTGTTTGCCTCGCAGCGCATCTGAGAGCTTTTCGTGGAAAACACTTTGGGATGGTTTTGGGAACCTAGGCATGTCTTTGCAATTATAGATCAAAATCTGTAGTATGTATATACATATGTGTATATATATATATTATTGTGATATATTGTGTATATGTATATATATATATACACAATATCTAATTACACACTTACTAAATCTTACTAATGTACATGCACTATCTCAATGCAGTCACCCCACCTCCATCCTCCTTTGGGCAAATGGCTTTCATGGGAGATGGCAACTCTGCCAGTAGCCTGACATGGTGGGGCAGTGTCTGCCTGCCATGGAAAATTGAGTATGTGCCAAGCTCTTGTGGAAATATATCCGAAAATATTTCACAACATCAACAAATTGTATTTGGGGACAAGCTTGATTTAATCAACTCAAAGGAATATATGTTTGTTTTTTTAAATATAGTTTGAGAAATGGCCAATTTTTGAATCCCTAAAAATCCATGGATCACCTCTGGAGCTGCTCATCTGGAGCTTGCTGGAGGGACCTCGTCCAGTGCTTGGATGGTTGGAACATGTTGGAACATGGATGGACCTGATGGAACCCAGAAAAACAGGGAAATACATGGAAGTACCTCAAAATAAGTTATGTATATGTTTGACTATATATATAATATATAACTATATATATATAATATATAACTATATATATATATAACTATATATAGTTATATATAGTTATATATAGTTATATATAGTTATATATAGTTATATATAGTTATATATAGTTATATATAGTTATATATAGTTATA
>BGPT01001696.1:101859-134519 GCA_003297045.1 Symbiodinium sp. clade C Y103 | reverse complement strand
TAGGCCATACCGGGTACATTTTCAAACATCTCAAATCTCAATCACTCACTGACAACCGACATCCATGCCTCCAGTTGCATCGCGACCTTCACGTCCCGCTAGTGCGGGCACACCACGAGGACAGCGCACACCCAGAGGCGAACGACCATATCATGAACCGCGTGGCGGCACTCGTCCCGATTTTACGGGCAGACGCCGAGAACCTGAACCACGCTCAACTTGCATGAACGATGCTTTTAATTCACCCGCGCAGTATCAGCAATCAAATGCCAAGGCCTTTCAAGAAGCCCTGCTTCTCATCCTGAAAGGAGGTTCCGCTATTGTGGACTACGAAGGCATCAACAAACTCCAGTGTGATAAGGAATTTAGATCCTGGGGTGGCCACATGACATGGCTGTTTCGTCACTCAGCATTCACCCACAAGGATGGGTCTTTATCTCTTGCAGAGATGCTGTGCCACCCAGGTACGACCGCGAAATTGCGAGCCTTGCACAAAGACCATAGAACAACCGTCCGAAAACTCTTAGAGTCTTTTGATGACAAGTGTCTTAGGCCGCAATATCGTGGCAGAGGTAAGGCAGATACCGTAAAATTCCTTCTTCCGTTGGCTCATGCAGTGCTATCATCCAACAAGAACCGAATGCAGGTAGGTTTCCACACAAGTGCCGATTTTACGGCCGGAACCACACCACCTGAATCGAGTTACGTCCTTTTCGAGTACATCAACCGTCCCGATCTCAGATTGCAACATGCTGCAGAGTTCGAACAGCAAGACGTGGCCTCGATTTTTCTCAGATGCGAAAGTGGACATTCAAACACTGCAGAAGTCCAACATGAATACTACAATAGTGCCGCTTTTTCGGCCAGATACATCGTGCACGGAACGGACGAGAACCTCATTCCGTCCATTCAGCAGAGAAATTTACTCCCAGGTGGCACGAGAGGCACACGTCGTCATATCCATTTCGTCACAGACGACATGCTAAGTACCCACGAAGACGCCGTGCGTAGGGAGTCGAACTGCCTGATAATTTATAAGCACGATGCACTGGACAAGTACAGAGTTTGGAGGACCAAGGTTGGCTACCTCCTTTGCGCAGAAGAAGTCCCGCTATCGCGGGCATGTGGAATTTGGAGTTTGCGCAAACGCTGTTGGTATTCCAAGCCTGCAGATTCCGATCTTTCGGAGATGACCGACATGAGCGGCGAAAAAGACCTCATGTGCCACATTTGGCACCTGCAACTTATCTATGATAAAAGACAACAGTTAGGTCAACAGGCTGATAAGTGGTCACGCCAACAGTTTTTAGACTACGTGCTTCGCTCCATGCAAGACGTCGATGTCACGACTAACATGCTTGAAAGAATGTACGTCGTCATGCCCGACTCGCAGAAAGGCTATGTCAACTTAGAGCCAAATAACCGTGACTTAGGCGAGTCGGAAGACGAAGATGCGCAACGCATCAAACTTATGAAGCAAGCACTTTTTGAAGTCCAGGCACATGCAATGAAGAAATACCTCAAGAAAAAAGCACGGAGGTTTTGACTCTTCAGATTCTGATGCTCCTTCAGCAAGTGCCGGTGACAAACAACTTGACTTCGGTATGGGCGAGAAAATCGCAGCCAAAAAGATGCCCAGAGCTAACACTCCTCCTCCGAAGAAATCCAGTACCGCTAGTGCGGTCGGATCAGCTCCTAAGAAGACCTGGAAGAAGAAGGAGGACACATCCGAGTCAGAACCCGAACCGGCATCATCCTCGACAAAACGACCTGCAGCAAGCGCCGGACGTACGGCCAAAACACAGACCTCAAACAAGGCGCCTGCGCCGACGCGAGAGACCTCACGTCAAGCCAAAGATCTATTCCGTGACGCTGAGGCTGCTCGTAATGTTTATACTGCATGGTCACAGGAGTTTTCAAACATCCAATGGTTTGCCCATCCGGGCGAGAAATTTGAATGCACCAACGTTCAGGAATGTGAGTGCACTGACGCCATGTTTTGGTGTCATAAGTGCGGGTCAGGTTATTGTCTGCAATGCCGTTATGACGGCTTGACATGTGACCACGCAATCGCTCATTATTCCGTNTAAGTGCGGGTCAGGTTATTGTCTGCAATGCCGTTATGACGGCTTGACATGTGACCACGCAATCGCTCATTATTCCGTTGATACGGATCCTGACTTTCTCCCGGACTCAATTGCATCCGTTGATTCTTGTTTCAAGTTGAAGGAGCTTTTTGACAATGCCATGCACGAATCCCGATATTTTGGGTACAGTGCCAAAGACCAAGCCGCCTACCGGAAGGACACAATCGATGACCTTTACTCNGGAGCTTTTTGACAATGCCATGCACGAATCCCGATATTTTGGGTACAGTGCCAAAGACCAAGCCGCCTACCGGAAGGACACAATCGATGACCTTTACTCTAGAGCACGCGCCGGTGACAAAGTTGGTGGCAAATTATTTATGAAATTTTTGAATGAAGGAGGGGAGGAATATAAACGCGCGTCGGATTACTCCTATGAGCCGAAGAACGGACGCGTTCCCACTCTCTTCGAACATTATGTTGAAAACCAGTATCAGGACATGCCTGTGCCGATTTTTCGGCCGCGTGTTATGATCAATGCAAAGCATTTTTACCCACTGTCCGAAGAAGAGCAATATCAGATGTTGGAAATTTACAGAAATGCTCTGTCGACACGGTCCTCACTCACAACCGGCAACAAACGGACCGAACGCAATGTCACAGAGACTAACATGACCAGTTTGACCTTATCTCTTGTCTCATTAAATCTTGGACACTTGAACAGACAACCAATCATTGCAGGTGCGGAAAAATTTGCCAAGCACATCCGTGAAAACGAAAAGGTGTTACTGCACCTAGTGTTCAACAACGGAGGTCACCTGATCACGTTATGTGAGGCCAGTGATGACCAGGGCGGCATTGAGCGACACGCTGATCTATGCCTGAAAAACGGCTGCCTTGGTATTGTAGTGCATTCTCATGCCGATATTTCGGCTCCTGCACTGGCTTGTNGGCGGCATTGAGCGACACGCTGATCTATGCCTGAAAAACGGCTGCCTTGGTATTGTAGTGCATTCTCATGCCGATATTTCGGCTCCTGCACTGGCTTGTTTTCTAAGAGGTTCCCATGATGCCGGGTCTTGGCTGGAACTTTTAGCACATCACCAACATCTCACCAAAAACAAATCATCCGGAAAGGAATTTTGGAGTTTCCACGGTGCAGTCTTCCGCTGCGTTTTCGGGAAGAACACTGCTGGAAACATGATAGACCCATCAACCGGCATTCGCACTCAGGCACCTCCTTGTTCCGATTGGACGGACAAGCCAGAAATTGAAGAGTTTGAGGACTGCCTCGGGACCACCAAGGACATGTCAGACGATGAATGTATTCTCGTTCTGAGAGGAAGATCCGATTCTTGTGAAGATATGGTGGTCCCCTCCTACAAGACTGGTGTCTCCAACCGTGACGTTTTCCGGTTAGGACTTTCCGAAGTGCGAGTAGCAGTGTTTCATATTTCCAGCTTCGGCTGGCGGTCAGCATGGCAAGAAGGATGCAACAATTGGCTTAATTTCCTGACCGCCGCTATTGCGGCCCAGGTAGATTTTATAACTGGTGACGGCAACCTTTTTGCGCAACGTAATTTCAAGGATGACCAACACACTGACTACAAATCTTCAATTCTTATTGATTTGCTTGAACGTCTTTTGGGTGAAATAAATCCACATCGCTCAGGTATGAATCAAATTACCTACAACTTGTGCAGCTCCATCCAAGCCGGCGCTTATATCAGAGCACTGTCCGGTGAGTATGTGACAAATGCTGATTGCATGATCATGATCTCTTTGTCTTATGGCAAACAGAGCCAGATTTCGTTATCGCGAACGGCCTCACACAAAGCATCAGCAGATGGAGTTGTTGGTTCCGGTTTTTCGGACGAAGTAATGCTCCAAGATGTGGAAAGACCCAAGTATTTGCAGAACATCGACCTCGGATTGAAGGACAGCGATCAAGCCGCTCACTCACCGCTCGTCGCTATCGCGAAGCTCTACTGCCAAAGGAACCTTCGTNTATTTGCAGAACATCGACCTCGGATTGAAGGACAGCGATCAAGCCGCTCACTCACCGCTCGTCGCTATCGCGAAGCTCTACTGCCAAAGGAACCTTCGTGTCAGAACAGAACAGTCAGACAACCGACGACGCGGCAGACAAGGCAGACGCGGCCAGCAACAACCTCAGTATCAACAAGATGACGAAGAAGAAGAGGTTGAAGTTGAAGAGACCGAGGAAGAGAATGATCCAGTAGGACGGCTTCGTTCTACCACGCCGTCCTCTGGTGCTCGATTACACGGCCAAGAGGGACAGGCAAAAGCGGCTGGCAGATATGAGAATCCCAACCGCACTTTGCCGGTCACACCACCAAAGACGCCTCCGGCTCCTCCTCCAAGAAGACGTGAACGCTCAGAGACTCCGTCAGGAAGGAACGCACAGAGGAGGACAGATCGACCTGCCACACCGAGAAGACTTCCTTCTCGACAACGATCCTGGTACCAGCAACAACAAGATCAATACCAACAATACAACCAACAAGCACCATCAGCACCATCAGTTCCAACACCACCGCCGCCTCCGGCGCCAGTACGAGCCAGACCATATCAGCGCCCAGCACAATGGGGCCATGCTCGACCTGTTGAGTATGCTCCAAATTACACACCATACACCGGTCCACGGTATGTGCGTAACAGTGACGGGTCTTGGTTCGATTGGACTCCCCAATTCCCTTGGGAGAGCATATACNCCAAATTACACACCATACACCGGTCCACGGTATGTGCGTAACAGTGACGGGTCTTGGTTCGATTGGACTCCCCAATTCCCTTGGGAGAGCATATACTATCATCAACCAACAGCTCAAAGGCGTTGGAATGAATTGTATCTTTACGGCTATAGTTTTTCCATGGGCCTCTGAATGCCGATCGAACGGCTAAGAGTGCAAACACCAAAAGATGGTGGCAAGGACAAAGTACTGTCCAGGAAAGAATTGCCGTTATTGCGGCTAGCAAGCTCGAACATTGAAGCATGCTGCTTCATGTTTTCTCGTCTCACAGCTGAGTGCATCCAGAGCGCTTGATGCACATCATTTTTCACAACATCACTGTACAGATCAAGCTCAAGATGCATGCGACGACACGAAGAAAATTTGTGTCTGTTTTGTGGTCGGTTCCCCTCCTAGTATAACGTGTCTATGCAATGCATGTAGTATGTTTGTAGCTTCCGTAGTTACCACTTAATTCATATACTTCCACTGCGCCACTTCGTGGCTCAAGACTGAGTGAAGCATAGCTCACAGGTAAAAAGTCGCTGCGCTCACTGTCGGCATCCCAGGTGTTGTACAGACCAGGGCCCCCAAGGGGAAATACCACGTCAGGGGGAGGGAGGGGGGGGGGTTCGTGTGAAAGATCACTGTCTCGGCCTCAGGCCTGCCCTTCACCTTGCTGAAGCAAGAATAGACTCAAGCTAGCTACCGCTAGCTTTCGTGACCTATTGTCTCATAGTTTATGTCCTTGTTGCCATGGCTTTTCCCATGAACTATGGGTGGTTCCTGCAGATCTTACCGTCGATGAGGATTGTCTCAAATGGGGCTTCCTCCTGATGATGCAGCCACGCCACGCGAGCCCCAAACATACCTCGGACACACTGCGACATGTTTGGGAGCTTAGTATTTCGGCCGCACACTGCATGCAATGCTGAACCAAGCATGGAAAATAGAAACAATAAAACGCATATGTTTTCAAAAACTGACCTATAATTTCAAATGAGGGGTTTCCAAGTGAACCTGATAAACTTTTCCAAATGTTCCATGCCTGCATGTTTTATTTCAGCTAGAAACTCTTGGAACTTTCCCGGCAGTGGATGATATTCTCCAAGAAACTGCCTTCAAAGTCACTGGGATGAACTTCTCGAAACTCTGAGGGCATCCAAAGCGTGACCTGCCGGCGTTATGGACGGTCAAGGACGGTGATAGTGATGGATGGCGGGGAAAAAACAACATATGGCTAGCCATATCTCTCTATGGTAGCTTCGGGCAAAACCTGTAAGTTTCTGTTCAACCTTCGAATGTAAATGGTGAAGTTACCAAGCTGAAATGTCCCTAATCAGTCTAGTCTAACCATACCAACCATTTCAATAATTTTCCTGGCGGTTTCGGATGAACATCCAAAAAAAATCCTTCGGATTTTCCGGCCTGGTCTTTGGAGATTAGCTGCTGTTGCATCAAACCAACATCTCCAAAGACGTCGTTCACCGCAACGATCATCGAACCAACCACGATCTCGGACGCAAGGAGAGTTGGCATCGCGGTTGCCCTTTAGAAGGCATGCTGATCTTCTGATTTGTGACACTTTTAAGAATCATCGATTGCATCAACTTGCCACCAAGTATGAAATCACAACATGTCTAACAACTGGCAATTCGTCACTACAATTTCTGCATGATCGGTGTTGTTTGATGACAGGTTTTGCTGAGGAATCTGAAGAGTGGCGCCTGCGGCTTGCGCGGAGCAGAGCCTGATGTGATTTGAGGACTTAGGACTTTGGATCTGGATCGAGACACAGCCGGATCAAACAGAATTAAAAATACAAATTCTATTGAATCTTTCCAGTATGCTTTAATAGATGCTGGGATACCGGGATATCTGATGGATATCTGATATTTGAGATATGGATCCGCTCATCTTGCCATCATGGCATCATCATGGTTGATGTTCTTAAAAATGATGTCCATGCCCTGCCTGTGCCTTGGGGACTTTCTGTACCATCCCCTAGGGCCTCTTCCACTATCTCCTGCCAAACCGTTGACATGGGCTTCACCGGCGAAAATTGCAAATCATATGGGACTTCAAATGGGTACATAGCACTACTCCAACATCGTTCCTTTTTTTGTGAACTACGCAAAAAATGTAGTGTAACACTATAATATCCATAATGGTATCGGTATAATTAATCATCTGAGAACAACCATGAACTGCCATGAACTCCGTGAATGGAACTGCTATCATCACTTTAGGCGACTGTATTCCAACTCTGCCTAAAAACTGTAGGCAGATCCCACTTCTCCTCTGGAGATGGTTCCAAGGCTTTGGCGTTCCAACGGTGTAACGCCGAATTTCGGCGTATGTCCTGGAGGCAAAAGGTGGTCGCCCATGAAACCAACGCAGAAGATTACCATTTGGACGGTAAAATCTAATCTTTTTGGGATGGCAACCTTGGTAAAACATCAACGTCTAAAATGTTGAAATCATCCCATGTGTTCATCCCATTATCATGGTTAGTATCCAAATTTATGGTCTAATCATCATTCCATTGTCATCTCATCATCCCAGTTTTCTGTAGCCAGGCCCTTGCTCAAACCTCCACCACGAGGCATTCCAGGCCGTCTGTACCTTGTTCAGGTCATGCTTCAACCGGCTTCAACTGTGTCCCATGTATTTTTTCTGTCTTGGATCATGGGTTTTCTGATGGATGTTTCATGGATTGTCATGGATTTTCTTGAGGTTTTCTGGTGATTTCTCTTGGATGTTTTATGGGGTTTCTGATGATTGTTCCTTTTGATGATTTGTCCTACATTTTCTGCATAATGAAGCATGATTTTTTACCTTTGATTCATCAATTCTTGGCAGGACATCGTCAGGACAGATGGCCCGGCCGGCCCGGCGCTGACGGCAATTGCGGGCCAAGTGGCTGGGTCGAAATCCCAAGCCGAAAAGATTTCCGTCATCTTTGGAGACTTCCACCTGTACAAAACCACCCTATGTTTTTCTGGTGAAAATGTGGAGAACGAATTGCTGGGTGAAGTCGAATCTGTTGTCATGTCAAAAATGAAGCAGAATTTCCACTCAAAACTTGTAGAGATTCAACGTTTTCAGCAATTGCTTTGCATACTTGGAACTTGGAACTATATCAAATTCCAAAAACTTGGTTCAGGAGGTACCCCGTCCATTGTACGCAGAACAGAACCCTTTTACTTTCCAATTGGTATGAAAAACAATTTATAAACTTGGGTTTTCCAAACATGTCAAGCCCAATGAACAGCAAAAAGTCTCATGCTGCATCAAGTTGATGTCAGCCTTCACATATCGCTTCTCGGGCGCATTCTCAGGGTGTTCCATCCTTGGATTTTGTTTCAGATTGATCCCCAAAAAAATACCTCGGAAAACAACATAAAACAACATAAAACAACATATAAGAGCATGAAACAACATGAAACAACATAAAACAACATAAAACAACAGATTCCCAATTTTTTAACAATATTGTTTTCATATTTTTTGATTGGGATGAATTCAATTTGATTCAAGCTTCCTTTACCAAGAACAACATCCTTTATCTTCGAATTGGATTTGCCTCATCAATTGGCTCCAAGCATCTGATAGCTGTTGCGCTGATACATGGCCGCTGCAGTTACAGCACAGGATCCGCAAATCAACAGCTCGACGGTGCCCAAATAAAGGACCTCATGCTGCTGGGGAGAATCCAACAACAAATTGAATCTAAGAATTTTTGAGGATGTTGGCATTTTTTGACAGGAAATGGTTCGCGCATGTTCTAGCAATATCCCCACTGTATTCCCGCTATACCACATTCATGCTGTTCAAAATCTCATGTTTTTCGTCGTTCCAAAGTTTCCCTTTGGATGCTCGGCTTCGAACCAGTGGCGAATCCTCCTTGAAGCGAAGCCACTCGTATTCTTCGTCCATGGTACCGAACTGTGGCCATACTTCGGTGAAATGTGGGGATCTGGGGAAAGTGGAGCTATTGCTACAACCAACAAAATACCGGGAACCCTGTATGACAAATATGGGGATTGAGTGAGAAATGGCGATGAAAGCAACCAGACATAGGGATATGGAATTGGGTCAAGTCATTGGTCAATCTTTAGTTACCCATACTCGAAATGGGACACTAGATTCAAAGTATGCTGACGCAGTTACACAGCTCACTTTTTGAGATGGGAACCCAAAACATGCAGCATCTTGCAATAAAAATGGCAATCTCCAAGAGGAACATCTTTTGGAAAAAAAAACATATCAATATCTTCAGATTCAACATCCTTCAGGTCTTCTGAGTTCTTTTTTCAGGTCCGGTCCAAGGTTCTTTTGAACCCTAAAGGCCCTAACTCTTTCTGAAAAAGATCCAAGGCTCCGACCGCCAACTTGTCCATCTCCTCTTCGGTGAATCCCTGCGTGCGAACCAAACCTCGGTTCCAGTGGATGGCTTCGATATGGTTCGATGGTTTCCCCATTTTTGGATGGACCAATCCTGGGAAAATTGGGGAATGGATAAAACTGGGAAGTTGAAATCAACAACTCTTAAGGGATGGATAAACATGGATAAACAGTTGGTGATTTCAAGCCAGAGTTGTGGCAACTACAACCCACATGACATACGTGACCTCTGGAATCTCCACTGGAATGGAAAGTACAATTCTCTGGAGAGAACCACCATCTGTGGATTTTGTTGTCAGGTGAGCCAAAAGAGTACAATGTATTGGATTACATTCCATGGATTGGATGGAATGGATGGAGTGGACGGGAAAAAAAACATCTGTGGATCATGGCACGGTAAATTGAAGTAAGCAACTAGATGAATACATTCTCAAACTACTCAAAGCTGGTCGTATTATCAAATTATGGGATCATAGACTGGCGGATGTTGCTCCCAAAAGCACTCGCAGTCCGAAAAGACTCCAAGGGCCAAGCAAAGCACCGTGACCCCAATCATACCTCGGGACACCGGGACACTGAGAAGTGCGGCCGTAGCGGTTGCCACATGGAAAACTTGTCACGGATCATTGAGCCTACGACAGGCTAAAGAGATCTTCATTAGCACCTGAGAAAGGCGAAGAAAAACATGACTCAACATGACTCAACGACTTCTCGGAAAGACCATTTCATTTCTGAAGGCCTCACACAGTTGTTGTTTTCATCACCAAAAAAATACAAACACTGCAAAGAAATTGATCCCGCCACCAAACAAAATGGCACATTCCCCTGAGTCTATCACGTTCCCAAGCATGACATTCACGTTTTGACTCTTGTCCTCCACTTCCGCGGCGTCATCCTCTTCCTGTCCCAAGTTACGATATCTGCTCCGCTTGAAGCAGCGGCAAGACTGGATCACCTCAGCCGCTGCGAGGTTTGATGAGACAGTCCAACCACATGGGGGGTATTTCAGCAATAAATCCAATTGACTTTGCTCAAATTCCGGTTGATATCAATGTATGAATTTTGTTGGTACAATCACTTACACATATGTGGTCTTGCCCAAAAATGTTGAAAACCCAACGGGCTTGCGCAAGGATTGATGATATACTCCCAGCGTTCCCCAGCATATGTTTCCTCCCACTGCATGGCAAATTTGATGGGGCTAATGGTGATCTGTGTAATGATGATCAAACAAACATGAGCCTGGCACACCATGTTGGATAACCTGCTTAAGAACTTGTAAAGGAACCTGAGAAAAAACATTGTTCCCGCGAAAATGTTTTAACGAATTTAAAACAAATGACAATGCTCAGCTCGCTTGAGCTTGGGTTCCCCCACTGCATGGAAACATGGGATCTGCCGCAAATGCAACGCAGCCACATGTTTCAGTCGCCTGGATCACATGCGAAGCTGTGAGGCAAGCTGAACCTGACCCGGTCCTGCAATTTTGCATCAATTCTGAATATTCATGACAAGATTCTTCCGCCATTGCGCACAGAGCATGGCGGCGCATCAGGGAAGAAACTGGCACTCACTTGGATGGTTTGCGCGGTAACAAGTCACCATTATTGACTGGAAGTATTGGTTCATTACATCTTCGTTTTTTTGCCGTTCTCAAGCAAAAGAAACCGACATTGAAGAGCGGAAATGATGAGGGTCTGTTTGGCTCTGCCACATGCCATCCGGCTGAAATTAAATGGCTGCGGGAAACGACGTCAAAACAGGAACACCTAACCGATCTCACGGAGCGGGCAATGCAAGCGGTTCAGGGCCAAATTCAACAGGTGTTTTTGGGCAAGTGCAGCAGCTATTGAAATTGCAAACAAAACAGACTCAAAAACTCCTTGTTTTTTTCGGCCTGGTGAGACACAAATCAGCCACAAACTCGCCTTGGAACTTTCGGTTCATTGACCTGCAGTTCCAACAAGCCCTTATCGATCATATAGCGTGGGTAGTTGCAATGGGTTCAAGAACCCTTCAATTCAATCATGATGATGTTTCAGAGCCAAAATCAACAGGATTTTTCTGTCAACTGCAGAGCAGCTATTGAAAGTGCTGCCAAAACTAACTCAAAGGGTCTTTGCTTTTCCATCGAGTGAGACACAAATCAGCTTTACTTTACTGGAACGTTCGGTTCATTGACCTGCAGTTCCAAGGCCTGTTGGAGGTACCCTCCAGTGGCCCCGCGGTGGCTCCTCAGTTGAAGCAACAGCATCATGTACTGCGGGATGCTGGCCCCAAGAAACGCATCTCAGTCTGACGCTTTGAAATCTGTAGCCGCAGAAAAGTGGGTCACCTGCGCAATGAGACAGTTCGCGGCTGTTTGCTTGGTGGTATCTGAATCTGTTGGAAACTGTCCTATGGGCGGCATTGCGGCATGCTTGTTTTATGACAATGTAAAACAACGGTAGGGGCCACAGCAGCCAAAGCAATCTTATCTGTGCAGTGATGGAAAAATACAATGTCGACCCTCAGCCTAGAACAGCCCAGGAGGAGGACGAAAGTTGGCGATGAGCATCTGAGCTGTCATGCATGCGAAAGCCAGTCTTGGCACCTACTTTTCTTACTTGCTCGTGGCAGCTGCTGGTCCCCACAAAAGGCTGTATGTCTGAAGCATGCCATGGCAATTTAAATCTCTATTGTTGCAGTCCATGGATCAGGGATATGCCTGCCCATGGCATCCTGGCGCAATGCTCCGATCACACACTAAACGCTTTTGGCTTTTGGTTTTCTGCTACACTTTTAGTGAGCGTTCAACCTTCGTTGGATGGATGGATGGACAAATCCGAGTTGGAGAAAATCCTCTCAAATGCCCAAGTTGCAGCGCCTGTGCACAAGGAACTACGTGGGAAGGGAACGTCTTTCCACCAACACGCTGGTAACGGTTTGGCAAATTAACGGTTTCCATCCAATCATGGGCTAAAATCCTGAAACTATACAACGGATCCAGATAGACATGCTAGAACCTAAATCAACCCGAAGGAACCGGTCACAAAATCTGGCAATGGAAACTGGACAATGACGATGTCCGATGTATAATTTGCACCTATGAAGGTTTGTTCCATGGCCATGTCTCTTCTGAAGAAACTAAACAGCGGTTCCGTTTTGAAAGCATTTCAGGCGCAAGAACTGCTTGCGCCGCTCCATGGATGCAGCCTCCTCCAAGCTACAAGAATTACAACCCCAAATCACAACAAGACGTCATTAGAATCACCAATGTCCTCACAAGTCCCGTCGCATGGATGCAGGGTTGATTTCAAACGGCTTGGGCGCTGGCCAAGTTGACGTTCGCCTCGATCTCCGCCAGCTTGGGAGCAACCTGGCATGGCCGCCGGTATGCAACAAAGGAACGCCCAATAATTGCTGCTTGCTTCGGCCTCGTCACAGCTGCTCTCAACAAACCTCTCCAAGGACGATCTCCTCTGAACCTGTCACAGCGCTGCAAGTTTCTACCAGAAACGGTACATAGTTGTGTGAAGAAAATGTTCGGTTGAACGGTAAAACCAACAATATAAACGTTGTGAAACCATGGGTCGACAAGCAAATCCGCAACATGTTGCCTCAATGTCCAGTCTCCGGTTGGTCGCGGCAAGGGAGGTGTAGACCTGCTCCAAGCACCAATGCATCATTTTGCCCTTGAAAGAGCGCGCGTCTTCAACTGAATCCTGCACAATCCTGCGCACCATGAAATTGTAATGATTTGTGACATGAAAAGCCTGCTGGCTCTAAGAGGTGGGGTGGGATTGCACAAAATGGGCTGCGCGCCCGCTGCAAATGTCACTCTTATTTCTGAAACCATGCGTTTTCAATCAAAAAACACTGGTTTATGGCCACTTCGCACCAACAAGTGATAGCAAGGACAGATGCGGAAAAATGGGAGCGCAACAGCCAGTGAGGTGTCCACCGGTCATGTTTTGCGGAAACCTCTTCCCGCTCCGAAGCTTGCGTTTCCCCAAAGCGCTGCAACTGCACCAGAGGGAGTCACATTCAAGAGTTCAGCCAGGGACCAGCTGTGTCGGAAAAGAAGTTCAGTTGGTGTTTTTTCAGTGTTCAGCCTGTGCTTCGAGGTCAAGCTCTGGCATTTGAACTTGCACCTTCAGTCGAGTCACGCAAAATTCCTAGAAGGCTTGTCTCAGCTGCAGCAAACCGCTGCGCCTGCTGTCGGCGAACCAAAACCACTGCCGCAACTGCAGTGGCCACCAAGACGGCCACCAAGATCCCGATCACCAAAAGGTAAATGCGGTCCTGCATGAAAGCGTACGGATAAGAAATGATAAGAATGCCATCAGCGTGGCGGCTACATTTCAGGAGCGGGCATGCGTTACCAATTTCACATTCTGTATCACATTCTGTTTGGTCAACAGTTTGCTCCTCAATTTGAGTCCCCAGTCGAAAAAAACTACTGGAAATGCGGCACTTCTCGCTCGCTGAATATGGCCTTGCTCTGCTGTCCCGCCACAAAAGCGGCCAAAAGCTCCGACGGGCGCCGGACCAGCGGCCCATCCGGCCTTGCACAATCAAGTGAGGGTTGAGTTCTGGAGGCGTGTCTTTCACGAGAAAAACTCTGGGCCATCGGCAAATTCACTCGTCCTGGCAGAAGTAGTGGCATTTTGCCTGGCCGGTCCGGGCAAGGCTGTTGGACATAATCTGTGTGGTCAATCCCTGTCCCAAAAAACAACCAAACAATCTCAAAAGCTGGGGGTGGGGACGCCATGGAGACAGTCGAATGACTTCATATCTATCAAAAACATCCTGAACATGTGGACGCTCACTGCGCCTCACTTCGCAACTCAACGGGTGCTCGAGTCAAACAGCTGCAGACATGTGAGATTGTCACGAAGCCCAAACGACCCACACCACACGGCTTCAACTTCCAGGAAACCTGCAAAGCTCTTAGCTGCATGGAACCTATGGCTCCAGAGAACATGGCCGGGCACTGAACCTTTTTTCCATACAGTCTGAACATCCACATCTGTGGTAAGGGCTTGCTCTGCTGTTGCAGTGAGCATCCCCGCGCCCTGTCTGTGCAAGACGTGACCTTTCTGACTGGCACGCTGGCCTACCGCTATTTAAACATCAGCCGTTCAAATATTATGGCAGGGCAATGAAGGCAGCAAGGTTTCAAAAGACAGTTCCACATAATATGTGGAACTGTCTTTTGAAACCTTGCTGCCTTCATTGCCCTGCCATAGTGTCAGTTCTGAACGAATCAACACAAGCCATTGTTGCATATGCCTAGTGCCAGGTGCATCTGTTGCCAACTTTGACTTGGGATGGGCCCTGAAAGATTCAGATCAACTCGTGGATGGCAGCATGTTCATGTACCGTTGCAGTGTCGAGCCTCTTCTTCGCCAGCAATGCCGTTCCACTTTGGTACAGCGGCAACTGGACGAGCACATATTATGCATCAGAGCAGACAATTTGAATTTGGGAAACAGAATCAAAGCACGGAAAAGAGGCACAGCAGAGAGGCAGAGACTTGAGGTTGGCACAGCACATTGGCTTCCACATGCTCCAGGAGTCATGTTCCCTCTGCTCCTGCCAGGTGCGTGAGTTCTTCCCTAAGGTCGAAATCATGGACCCAATTTGACCCAATCCTGTAGTTCACGGCGCTTCTGTCCGTGGCTTCCCACACTGGATAAACTCTCACAATCTCTCACATGTATCCTTATGCGCACATCTGCCCATGACGTGTTGGAATCAGTGACTGGAATCGGCCGTCATCCACTAACTCACTGCTATATTCAATGCATGTCATAGCAGAAAAAAAATATATGTATGTTCTTGCGTAGTGTGTGCGGCCAGTAGGGAGCCTCGGCTGTGTGCCACCGTTCATATCAACATGCTGCCAGCATCAGCTGTGCATGGACTGTTCAAGCATGCTGCGAAAGGATGGGAAGCAAAAGAAAGCATGGAAACCAGACAAAACGTTGAAGAAACTTCGAAATCCCAGGAAACCGAAGAAACCCAAGAAATCGTGGAAATCCTGAAGACCAAAACCAACAGACCATTCAAGAAAAAGAAAAACAATGGATACAGAACATGGACACTGGGGAAACCGGAGAAACCAAGGAAACGGAAAAAACCGGGAAACCTAAATATACCGTGGAAGCAAAAGAAAACAAGAAAACCGAACAAATTGAAGAAACTGAGGAAACCAAGCAAACCCAAGAAAGCAAAGGAAACCGATCTTCAAGAAACTGAGGCGACCATTAGTTTGTTGCATTTCAAAACGAATCACTTTGTATTGCCTTTCAACACGGGGCGGTTTCCGTCTTTTTCTTGACTGATTGCTTGTGCATATTTGTGCATCTACTCGCCCTCTCATTGTTGAAAGCGTCGAACTGTGGGATCCACTACACCCCACCCGGCCTACCATGGCCACTGCATTCTTCCGAGAGTGCTCAAAGATGCTCGCAGCTGGCGGAAAATTGATATCTTGAGAAAAAAAAACATGTTTCCAACTCTGCCCCAGAGCTGGAAGATGCTGAGTGAGTTTTCTGCAATGGCTAATGGCGTGAGGGAATTTGTGCTTTTGACATCCCAAACAGAAAAACCAACTCATTTCAATGTGCAAAAGGATCCAAGAGGTACAGATGTTCAGATCAAGTGTAGTATCTGTTCAAAGGACATGCACTCCACGTAATCGACTGTGGAGGCTCTTTCGGATNGTACAGATGTTCAGATCAAGTGTAGTATCTGTTCAAAGGACATGCACTCCACGTAATCGACTGTGGAGGCTCTTTCGGATCAAAAAGTGCGTAGCTCTGCGCTGCACAGGTTATGAGCCCAACGCTCGACCTCTGAGGGCTCTGCTGCCATGTCGTGGACTAGATCAAGTTCGGTGCCCCCTGCAGTGCTTCGAGGTCTTCTCATGGATCAGGGACACCAGGATGGGCACGACCAAGGAACCAGAGGACATGACAGAAGAGGTCTTCAGCATGATGATCGACGAGACCTATGGCAAGGAGGACGTGGAGTTNGGACACCAGGATGGGCACGACCAAGGAACCAGAGGACATGACAGAAGAGGTCTTCAGCATGATGATCGACGAGACCTATGGCAAGGAGGACGTGGAGTTCTTCCCAATGGTAGTAGTGATGGACTACCTGAAGGTCGAGCTCTACTACAAGGTGGACATGGAGATGTTCTACGGCCAGATCTGGATGTCAGCACTGACCTGTTGGACTTAGGTGCCGAACCGAATCCGTGGTGGTCAGCAGGTGTTCAGCAAGAGCATCGACAAGAAGCACGTCAGATGGCCATGGAGNCACTGACCTGTTGGACTTAGGTGCCGAACCGAATCCGTGGTGGTCAGCAGGTGTTCAGCAAGAGCATCGACAAGAAGCACGTCAGATGGCCATGGAGCTACCGATGTGGACACCAGAGGAAGAGGTCTCAGTCGAGGAGGAGCCACCAGCAATCAACGATGCAGATGCTTCAAGGGAACTTGAGCCTTTGCGAACAGAAGGAAGAATGGATGCTCCTCCAAGGAGTTGGGATGTGATGAGAGGTGTGGCATTGCAAACTCAAGGGGCTATGCCAGATGAGAATCATGGGAATGATCTTCGTGCTGGACACCATCAAGGTGCTGGACAAGGTCAACGTGATGAACACCGCTGAGGTGCAGAGCAGAACGGACACCACCGAGGTGTTGCGATGAGCCTACCAGCTGGACAAGGACGAAGTGAAGGAGTTGTGAAACAGCTCAATGGGGCGGGAGGTGAGATACCGTCTNGTGTTGCGATGAGCCTACCAGCTGGACAAGGACGAAGTGAAGGAGTTGTGAAACAGCTCAATGGGGCGGGAGGTGAGATACCGTCTCAGAGGGCTGTGGGATCAAAGGAGCAGGCCGGAGGATTGGGAGGTGAGATACCAGTCCGAAGGTCTGACAACAACATGCAAGAGGCTGGACATCAACGAGGAGCCAGTCATGGGTACGGACCTGAACGACGTCAAAGTGCAGGTCATAGAAGAGAACCAAGTGAGTTGCGGGTTCCTAGGCGTCTAACAGCTGGGACGGTGACTCAAGCCCAGCGGCCTAGGGAAGGGTCAGATCGACAACAAGGTCATCAGCAAGGTGACAGACGCCCTCTGGAGCGAGTGCCAAGGGGTGTGCAACAACATGAGACGCAACGTCAACTGCCAAGAGAAATGAGTAGACAGCCACAAGGGGAAGCAAGAGAAACCTTTGTGGATGATGTGCAACAGCAACGACGAGACGAGCGTGATGAGCTCAAACGGGCTTTGGAGCAATCAATGCTTGAGGAGCTTCATCGACAGAAGCTTGAAATGGAGAAGCAGCAACTCCTCTACTTCTCCCATGCTGAGGATCTGCAACGTCAGCGAGATGAGATGGCGAAGCAGAATGAGAAGTTGCAGGATGAGCTCAAGAGGAAGAGTTCGAATGTGGAGCCACCAAGGACACCGCCAACTCCAGGACCTCAGTATTACTCAATGTCTCCACAGACCAGGACAACACCTGGAGGTACACAAGTTCCACCGGGTCAACCGCCACCAGATCTGCTGGATCTTTCAGGGCTACCACCATGGGGCTTGGATGACTTTTGGACACCAGCTGAACAACCAGATCGCTTTCCATGGCTGCAGCGTGAACCACGGATGATGCGTGGAGGTGAACGACAGCCCCTGGCGGGTGAGTACTGGGAGCGACCAGTGCATCGATATGGTGGACCACCAGCGGACTTTGGCTATGTACCGCCACCGCCACCGCAACCTTCTCAAGGACTTGGACTTGGACCTCATGAAGTACCAGTGTATGCTGCACCTTTCCAACATGGTGTTCAACATGGTGCTGTGCCATTGCAGTGGCAACAACCTCAACAACAAGCGAGAGGCCAAGGAGTTGATGGGTCTGAGGTTTTGCGAAATGTGCCAATCACACTTCCAATCCTGAAGGATGTGGCCGAACCTCAAGCCGCTCTTCGTGCAGGTGACTGGTTGAGTGAGTTGATGCCGTTGATCTCAGACGCGTCGCAAGGTGCGAGGGTTTGGTGGACCAGAACAGTGCAAAGAGCTCAGGATGCCTACACTATGTGGCTCACAGCAGGTCCGATTGACCGAATGGCAGTTCAGCNAAGGTGCGAGGGTTTGGTGGACCAGAACAGTGCAAAGAGCTCAGGATGCCTACACTATGTGGCTCACAGCAGGTCCGATTGACCGAATGGCAGTTCAGCCCAACCTCCAAGTTGAGGCAAAGTATGAAAGGTTGGAATCAAGGGTGCTGTCGATGCTGTTGGCTTCAGTGCCACAGACGGTCAAGCAGGAGGCCATATCTCTGAGGGAGATGACATGTGTACAGCTGGTGTTTCGCATCTTGAAGCTGTACCAACCTGGAGGTCTCAATGAGAAGAGCACCATCCTCAGCAACTTGACTCAAACTACAGCGGCGAAATCTGCATCGGAGGCTGGTGAAATGCTACGCCAATGGCGACGTCAACTCCTGCGAGCTCGAGAACTTGGACTACATGTTCCAATTCCTTTGCTGCAGGTGAACGCACTCTCTGAAGTGATGCGGATTGTGGTTGTGAAGGAGCCCCAAGCGAGCTTTCGTATCAGCAACTTCCGCATGACCCATATGGTGGATGTAGCACCGACACAGCTCATTGCAGAGAACTACTTGCAGATGTTGATCGCCGAAGCGGACCACTTGCACCATGGAACAACAACGAAAGCAAGTCCGGCTTCGAACAACCCCAAGGTCAACTATGTGAATGCTNTTGCAGATGTTGATCGCCGAAGCGGACCACTTGCACCATGGAACAACAACGAAAGCAAGTCCGGCTTCGAACAACCCCAAGGTCAACTATGTGAATGCTGCTGGTGACAAGGGTGGTGGAAAGAAGGGATCCCCAGGGAAGAATGGCAATGCCAACAAGCCTGATGGAGGTGGTTCTGAAAGGGTTTTCGTTGCAATTGGTGGTTCTTTGGTGTCCGGTGGTTCCCTCTGTCTTGGGCTCGATGCCTGTCAATATGATACATCATCATGATGGTGGACCATGGTGTCATCCAAGCAACCATCCATGGTTATTATTGCATGGAACTCATCATGATCATGGAGCTGCAAATACCAGCAACTCAGATCACTAGAGACCATGAAACCATGGAGCTGCAAGTCAAGTGCTAGCAACTCAGCTCATCAGGAACCATGAAACCATGGAGCTGCAAGTACCAGCAACTCTGCTCACCAGAAACCATGAAACCATGGAGCTGCAAGTACCAGCAACTCAGCTCACCAGTGAAACCATGACACCATCGAGCCGCAGTCAGTAACTAGCACAGCTCAGCTCACGGACTTTTAGGGTTTAGGGTTTTAGGGTGTAAAGGGTTTTACCTCGTTCGTTTTTTTTGAGGTGAGAGGTTATAAATACCCATAGCCATGAGCGATGACAAATTGACGCGCGCCTTAAGATTACACAGAGGGTCCAGCTCCCAAGTATAAGTTCTTTAGCTTTGGGGATTTGGGATAAAGTTTATATCTGGTAATAATTCTCAAAAAAATTGCCGCCAACAAAAAAATGCAAGCCGATGTGTTGCAGTGGATTCCGGTACCCCAAGAATCAGTCACTGCTGCAATGAAAACCCAACCGCAGGCCAGGCCCTAATTGCCCACCTACTCAGCCAGGCTCAGGCCCATTTCTGCGCGAAGCATGCAATTTTCCACAGCAAGCGCAAAAAGTTTGTGACAGACTGCTGCTGTTCCGGAAGCAGCCGAACCAGCTGCCACGCCCAAGGCGGTTCCCAAAAAAAGAACAGCTAAGGCGTTGGAGGCGAAATCAGTTGCGAAAAAACCGAAGGCCGCAGCACCAAAGGTGAAGGCGAAATCGGTTCCAAAGTCGAAGGCCAAATCAGGTAAAAAGCCAAAGGCTTCTGGTGACTCTGAACCTACTTGCAGCTTGGATGCCGTGCCTGGTCCTGTTCCGACAGTAAAAGCCAAGTCCGCTGCCTTGCGCCGACCTGCGGCCGCTATGCCTGCAGGGCCACCACCCGGAGATGAGACCTCGCGCCGACCAGCGGCCGTTTTGCCTGGAGCGCCACCACCTGGAGATGACACCGCCAAAGCTCCAGATGCTCAAGGCTGGTGGTTTGGTGAATATAATTGGATTTCATGTGTCATTCAATCTTAGGATGCGCTTGGTGATACTTGATGCACAAAATTGGCATGATGGTTTGCATCCAGCACAAATCAATCCTAGTGGGTTTCATGAAGCCATTGCTTCATATTGCGGCTGATGAGTAGCGACTTCCAAGTGGTTTGCCACCATACACCACCCAAAAAGTACCAATACAGAACCCATCAGGAGGAATTGCTTTTTTGTCCTTTTTTCTCGGGGTGGTTTCTTGGGGCAGTGGCGCACAAACAGTAAGATTACAACGTGACTCTAAATCATTCCACTGTGATGATTTGGAATTTGACATTCATCTTGTCCCAAAAATTATGAACGTTTGGATATTATTATGTTTGGATGATGGATGATGATTGGTCAGCATTTTTGTTCCCAACTTTTCGACTTCCATGTTTGTTTGCATCGCTGTCTTCTCTGTGAGGCCAGGTCAGTGAGGTTTTCTACTACAAGACGTCGAATTCCTGGGCTTGCAAGAGAGGGAAGAAGCAGATCTTTTCGGCGTGATACTCATACATTTTGTCACCAGCAGCCAACTTGTTTTTGAGTCACCATTTGGAATGCAGAACTTCATGGTCTAAGTTTAACTTTGATTTGTTGAGGTAGGAAGTGTGCGCTTACCAACGGAAAAGCTCAAAGAGATTGCAGTTGGTGCCTCAACAGTTTATAATTGGCTGTTGTGGCCCCAGCACAATTAAAAAGTACGTCAGCACCCAGTGCTTGCAGGAAGCAGGGCGTAAAGCCATTTTGGACGGTCAGTCTGACCAATACGCGAAGCAACTCGTGGTTACACCCTCAGCCCTGCAGAAACTAACCGTGTCGGGTCAGAATGATATTCTTTGCGATTTTTAGGTGGAGATGAGGGATGCGCTCCTGGCAACTTTGCAGGACGATGATTCAGGCGGCTGTCAATCACGCCAGGCAGTGATTCCTTGTGCTCGTTGGTCTGGTCCACAAGACGGCGCCTTTTTACCACCGCCTTGAAGTAGCTGTGGGGACAACTGTAACTATGTTTTGGCATCACTATAATTTTGGATAACATTTTCATGGATTGACATGGCACAGTAGCAATAAAGATAAAGCGAAGGGGACTGATTGATTGATTGATCGGCTCAAGTGTCTCTTCCTGGGTGGGTCTCTTCCTGACTGGGTTGGTGGGGGGGGTGGGTGGCAACTAGCAAAGTCTGGGGGCCACCATTTTTTTTATGGGAAGTTGCACCTTTTTTTTTTTTCCCCTCCATCTCCTTGCCTTCAAAGGGTGCCCCCCCATAAGGGGGGGCACCTGTGGTCAGCTACAAAGTAAAAGGCGTGCAACATGGCAAGTTGCATTTTTTCCCCCCCTGCCATCAAGGGTGTAAGGGGGGGGGGGCACCTGTGGTCACCTACAACATCAAAGGCTGCGTTGAACAAGGGAAGTTGCACTTTTTTTTCTTCCCCCCCCTGCCATCAAGGGTGCCCCCCATAAGGGGGGGCACCCAGCTACAAGGTGAAAGGCTTCGGGGAAAGTGGGAAGTTGTCTTTTTTTTCCCTTCAAAGGGTGCCCCCCCATAAGGGGGTGCCCTAACTTTCCTTACGCCTTCCTTTCAGTTGCAGAGAAAAAAATGTGCATTCGAGTTCGTGGCTTCAGTAATAACATATATACTGCATTGAAATATGATCTAATGAGCTTGGTCGTAGTATTTTTAAACAGCTGGGAGGCAGCAAGGCTGCTGATACTGAACAAAAGACCGGTCCGGGACACATTCAGTGTGAAGAGGTTTCCAATTATTGATTCCTGAGTCAAAAGGATTATCATCTAGTGAAGCGCGAATGATGTCAATGATCGTTGTCAGCGCTGAGGCGGCGATCTTGATGCAGCAGAAGGCGTAATACTCAGACTCAGTGTCAGGCGCAAACACTTGGTTTTCCGGCAAGGAGTTTGGAATGCTTTTCACAAATTGGGGAAGGGATCATCGGGTAAATTGCCATCGCTGAGGTGATGACCTTGATAACGCGGAAATAAATGAGGAGGCTGAAGAAGAGCTTCGCTGTGAGTCTGATGCTGTGGTTGAGGCCGAGAATGTGGACTAGAAACCCAGCAACATATATAGGGCCAACATATAGGGCCCAATGTAATAATGATGGCGTGTGGCGTGAAATTGATAACAAGTCAGCAGGTCAACCCCAAAGCTGTTTTAAACCATACGTTTGGAGCTTGCTTGCAGATATGATGGTGGGCCCTTGGTGTCGCTGTGACAGCCGCTCTTGTAGCGCAGGATTCAACTTTTGTCTCTGAGCCCGGAATTCGTTTCAGCAACAAGCAACTAAGTAACAAGCTGGAAAATGTCCTTCGGAAACCCATTTCAGAATTTATTTTGGAGGGCACAGGAC
This sequence comes from Symbiodinium sp. clade C Y103, assembly GCA_003297045.1. Taxonomy (NCBI): domain Eukaryota; class Dinophyceae; order Suessiales; family Symbiodiniaceae; genus Cladocopium; species Cladocopium sp. clade C. The sequence continues at coordinate 111,718 of BGPT01001696.1, read as the reverse complement.
AAGGTACCGGGACGAGCTGATGGCGCTCCACATCACCTGGGGAACCAAAAGCTTCTGCTGCTGCATCAGACTCGGCTGCTGTTTCGGCTGGCTCACGTTGTGAGCAGCCGTCATGATCTTCATGACCATCATCATCATGGCCGGAAGATGTCAAGCCAACATCACTGGTGTTCTTGTCCAACACAGCTGCCGGCCTCTTCAAAGCAGGCTTCCGTTTCGGTGGTGTCTCAACCGCAACCTTCGGCTGGGCAGGTGCCTGTTGTCAAGGCACACAAAAAACTACTGGACAACAATTTCTTGACAAAACGCCAAACACACTGACTGGTGGCACAGCTAGCTACAACCCCACCTCCTCTTCTGAGCTTTCGCTAACACTATCGACAGGCTTTGGCAAAAGGTTGGCCATTGCACGCCAAGACTAAAAAGCTCTATGCCCTCTGGTCACTGTCAGTCGAAGCCAAATCTCAGCAAGCACTTCGAAAAAATAGTGCCACCCTAGGTCAGCAAGTTAAGGTTGCTACTACTTCAGTCAATAGACTAGAGCAGTCTCACCCACTGCTCATACCTAGTGCAAATACCAAGAGCTGGCGCATTCAAGAGAACAGACTACGTTAAATAAATGTCATTTTCTGTCTTCCTATAGATGGATCGTTCCTTGGACCCGTCGAACTGCCAGCATGCTGCTCGCTGCATGCAGTCACTCTTCTTGAGCTTCAACTTTCAAGCATGACATTTGAAATCAATTTAAGCGATTTCCAATGAATTTGTCATTCCAATTAAACAATCTTTCCACTGTGCGCTCATCGAGTGGCTTCGTGAGTTGGGAAGCAGCCGTCGCAGCAAGAATCAAATCATAATTTGACCCATGTCTGGGCTGGCAAAGTCAGCTGGCCGAACAAACAAAAGCGAGGCTTGACAGGGGCTATCATCGGCACAGCAACACCAGTGTGGACCTCCACCTGGCAGCAACCAATCCCTGACAGTAACAGCAATCAAAGCTTGCAATTCAGTTGGCCAAGCGTGCCCTGGCCTCCCACACAACGCCAGCGTGCTTTGTACGCGGAAGCTTGTCCATCTGCCCAAGAAACACGGCGCCCAAAGAGCCAGCCCTGTCACACACACTGTCACTCAAGGGTCGCTTCTGGCGAGGCTGATTGCTGGAATGTTTTTCCAATTTATTTTTTGTTTTGGCCCACCCCGCCTCACTGTCTTACTTTCACCCGCTTCGTCAGACGACAATGCAACAGGTTTGAATACAGTGCAAAGTCCGGACTTCAAGGCGCTCAGGTCGTACCGGTAAGGTACAGGTAAAGGATCGGTCTGGCACTGGGTGTCATCCCCATCTGCCTAAGCTAAGGGCAGGCAAGATAATGGAAATTGAATGTGGGTTGAAAAAGGTTTGAAAGCACATAGGCCCGCTGAACATGTCTATCAGAATAAAAATGTTTGGGAACAAAAAGCAACAGGCAATCATCGCTGTGGAGGCACTGCGGCTGCGGGTTCTGGATACGTTTTCTGCTTCATCACATGATTCATAAGCTCCACGTCAGCTACGCCCTTTGTTGCCGACAAGAAATGGAAATAGTCTGCCAAGCTCATGAAAACCTTTTCGTGGGAAACAATGTCCTTGTCATTGAGCAAGCGGAAGCACAATGCATTCCGCTCACCAGAACCATCGCCTAATGGGTCACAGGCCAAACATAATAATATATCTAGACGTAGCAGCAATTTGCAACATTTTCTAAGTGGGAAAAAGAATTTTCATCAGCGGGGCCTGTCACCACCTTCTCGCTGTAGTCGCCTTTATGGAAACCCAAAATGTCACCTTTCACTGTGATTTCATCATGCCCTTCGTTTCCAACCCAAAGTTCGAATGTGGTGGACACAACCAAGGTGGGCTTGTTCTTGGTCATGGCCGTCTGCGCCAACCTGCAATACAACAGCCGCAGGAACAATAATTAATATTCGTCATGGCAAAGTTTTTGAAATTAAATGCCCCCAGCTCCCATAGTTTCAGCACTGTGCGCCTGGCAACTCCGAAGGATGCCGCCGGGACATGTTCCAACTGGATGGCAGCATCGCATTGCACAGGCTTCTGGCCGTCCTCGACTGACCAATCAGGGCGGCCAACCGCACGAGGGGAAGGTCCTCTCCCCGAACCCACTGGCGGCGCACCCACTGCTCCGGTTGGAGACGGGCTGTCAGGCTCCTCCTTCTTCACAATGGGCATGCTTGAACGAAAGTAGTCGGCCAGCCGCGCCTTGATTTCCAGCATTTCTGATCGCTGCACTGAGTTGGCGGGGAACTTGTTCAGCAACTGGTCCGGGAAAATGACTTCCCCATCTTTCCACGCCAAAGCCTGCAAGACTGTAGCTGCAACCTCTTCACGTGGGCGCACCTTCGGAGGAGCTTCGGACGATTGGTCCCAGTGGTTGTAGAGCTGAGTTCCAAGCTGTGTCTTGATATCTTCCTGCTCTTCACGGAACATGCCATAGTAGTGGACCTCTGGCTTCCGGAGTGACAGCAAACGTTCAAGGGCGGCACGTGCAAATTCTGCCTGCCTTGGAGAAGGAACTTATGGTGGCATAAAAAGAAACAAATCTGCATGCAAACTAAAGGAACTAAAATAGATGGGACTATCGCAAAACCCTTGATTCATTAAGGTACCGATTTGGGCAAACATCCAGCAGCACAACTTGATCAGTTTCCTGGAATTCCATATTCCCCAAGTAGCTCTCGACAATGGCGTGGTGCACGTGCAGCCCTTTCCTCAGTCAAGATTGAAAAACAGATGCTAATCCATGCTAATCCGTCTAATTTTCTGGTTTGTTGGTGAAAAATGCGACAACTCTTAAATGCCCAAATGTCTGCTCAGTACGGGCCCCAACAGATGGCGGCCCATGTTCCTGATCAACTCCAAGCATATTCGCGACTGGAATGAGCTTCGCGGGGCCAATGGTCCCAGTAGTAAACGCATTGCACTGATGCCATGGGTTCGCATGGTGTGCTGTGAACGTCACTACCATGGCCGGCTGAACCGTCTTTCGGCTGTCGTTGCTTCTGGCGTCAGATTTGTCATACAACTGCGTGACAGAATTGAGAACGTCCAAGGATGCATTACCCAGAGCGTCTTCGATCTTCCGTCTGTTCTTCAAGACAGCCGAGGGGGAAGTGTTGCTTTGCATCAGAGGGAGCTGGATGTGCGCGCAAGTCTCCGCCGACATCGTCAAAACATTTTTGACAACGTCAAGGCATGCGCCTGTGTAAATTGCGTCAGCTGGGAAAATTGTGAAATCCACCAGAGCCAGGGTCATCCTGAGGGGATCATGAAAGCTTGCCGATGAAGACTCTGTTCAAAAATTGACACCCTATACTATGCTAACTCAAGCTTTCACAGAAAAAACGCAAGGAAAAAAACGTTGAACTGAGAAACACAGATGAGCAACACTCGTCCATTTGCTGCTTTCGCGGTGCAGAACTTGGAGAAATCAGTCAAAGCCCCGGTCAATGCTGGATCCACCATCGTCAATTTGAACTTTTTTCCCATGGTCTTCTGGCACCACTCTTGGCCGGTCCTCAGCATCCGACTGTAACAGTCCGAGCCCACTGGGCCCAAGATAATTATTTGGCTGCAATCTGGTTTGAAACTGAAAATGTGAATCTTTTTGGACCAAACGAATAGCTAAGAGTCCGCTGACGGTCTTTCAAATATTTGGCGTCCAACAGCGACTCGGCCGCCTCAGTCTCCTTCGTGGGCGCACGGCCTTTCAAGACCACGAAATCTGCTTCCAACTTGGCAATCAACTGGTCACACGATGCTCGCTGGTACTTCTCAGTCAGTTCACGCTGCTCTTCTTCAAGTTCACGCTGCTGACGCTGCTCCACAGCGAGGACAACAGGCCTAAAAAAAAAGGTGGTGGTGCACAGAGGGATCAAAAAAGCAGAGAAAACAAATACCCATATAAAGCCTGCGCAGTTAAACAAACACGGAGACACATGCAGAGACTGGGTGGCTCCAGTGAAATCTATCACTCGGTGTCATCATAATGTTCAAGAGGAATTCAAAATGTTCCAAAAAATCCTACTGCTATCATTGTGACCCAACATGCCATGAGATATGTTGGATTACACGCCCTGGCCTGACGAACTGAACTTGATGCAAGTTGACAGGCGGGGCTGCATTCTCTAAGAGAGTTTGAAGCTGTGAATCAAGGAAGCCTGAATGGAATTGCTCCCTCAGGCGGTCAAAGTTGTCCTCAAAATCCTGCTCAGGGACGGTCTTCTGGAGGGTGTCAATGATGGAAAGGAAAACTCCGCAAACAGCATGGAGAGTTTGAGCATCTTTGTAGTTCCAGCACTTCTTGGACAGGGCTCGATCCCAATCATTCTCCAAGCGCTGTAAGCACAATTTTACCTGAATTTACTTGGCAACAACTCAACGTTCCCCTTGGCATGAAATTTCCCAACCCCGATATAGACATGAAGTCACAATCACAATAACGGCGAAAGACTTAAAACTGTGTGCAATGCAGGTGCAAGAGTGCGGTCTCTGGGTGAGTTTACACATTCAGATTTCCAGGCATCCCATGCACCGGTGGCCGATGTGTAGCCAACATTGAACAACTCCTTGGCTATCACCTCGTGCGACAACCACAACTTCATCCCCCGAGGCTTGACCGCTCTCCACAACTCATCCACCACCGATTTGTCTACGTGCCGGCGCAAGTTGGACACCGCTTGAGCTTCCAGCTTGCCAATGGCAAACCAACGCATGACTTTGCGATCGTCATCCCAATCCTGAAAGTATCCAGCTGTGAATATCAATATTTGGCAAGAAAACAAGATTTAAAATGTTGCCCCAACGTGGAGCTGAGTCTCCGTGAAAGTGGACACCGACTCATCGCCTGCCTTCTCGAGCACCTGCAGCTGCCTCAAGAAATTAAAGCAGTTTGCTGGCCTCCTCGTCGAGGTTGAAGCAGCTGTTACAGAGCGATGAGTGCTGACCACATCTCGGATGGTGCCGTACAGGCCCACAACCCCGTGCACCACTGACAAAGATTCCTGCCCGGAGTTTCAAAATGAAATGCGGGGCGTTTGGAAGTTACAATCACAGCCACAACTGCCAAAAAAAATGTCTGACACGTGTTCAGTACCTGGATGAAATTAGGACCAATTAGGATGATTAAAGTTTAGCCGCATGTCAACGTCATGCACAAGAGGAGACGAACCTTGAACTGGTCGGTCAATCTGTCAAAGGGAATCTGCAACTTCCGAATCCCCTCCAAGGCAATTAGACATGAAAGAGACCGCCGCCAGCCCTTCACAAAAGCAATGCTGAACGGTGGGAGGAGATCGCCTCAAAAGCAATGGAAGGTAACACACAAAATATCCAAGGGCTGAAAGGCCTGCCAATCCACCCCGGAAAGCGCACTTCAACAAACATGCAATGTTTTTAGGATGAGAATCTATCCGGATGCAATGGTGGAAGCGGCGTGTACGGCTTGGTCAGGAAAGCAGAGTCATGTTGGATAATTGCCAATTTCTCAACACCGGGCAGCACCTCCGCATTCGTCTTAAACCTGCTGGATCCAAGCATCGAAGGAAAAAAAGGCCCGGCAATGAGTCAGAAATCAAACAACAAGAAACCAGTGCCAAAAAAAATGCTGACAGATAATATATTGCGACAAATGACCCAGACATCAAAATCATCTCAACGAGATTGAGCAGAGCATCGGGACAAATCATTGACGGGAGGCCGAAGTCAGCCCTAAAGCTCAACTGCCACACCCTCAAATATTGAGGCCCGGGAGACAAATTGGTTGCGTAAGATGTCCTCATGTGGCAACCGGTTCAAAGTCTATCACATAAAAATTGAAGGTGATGCAGAAGATGGATCACATCAGAGATAATTGCGCCACCACAAACGAGAGTCCTGGGATCCATGTCGAAGCTCTCATCGAGCCACCGCGCAAAGTCTAGAAGAGAGGCCTAAACAAAATGGCCACATAAATTTCACAAACGAATCAGCTGTCAGAACAAATGAAACTGAGCCGGCCTCGTCCGGATATGCTTGGTCCAGCCATTGATCTGGCCCACCTGCTGGGATCACGGAATCTTTCAACCTTGGAAGCTGAAATGAAGTTAGCATCAAGAGCTGTCTGACAGGCAAAGGTCAAATCTGAAGGAGCAGAGTGAAGATATAATCTCAAATACGGAACCATTGCAAGATTCTGGTCACATGCTCTGGCGCGTCACCTTTCGAGAACTTGGCGAATTGGGTGATCTCAGACTGGCCCGAGGTCAAGGACTTGCGCTTCTTCTGCATTATTTTCTTTGGCATGGCATGACTCGCACAACAAAACGGAAAAGCACTCCGACCCCAGTATGAGCCAGCCATCAAAGCAGAGTGGCAACATCAAGGTTTTCTGATCATGCCACCTGTTTCTACAATGCCACGGTTTCTACTCATACGATGTAAGACCTCATGCCGATGTACGACCAATCAATGAATGTCGTGTCCATCACATTTGCAGAGCAGCAGGATTCACTGCTCTGTGCGATGCATCCATGATGCCCTGTGGTTTACCCACACTGGATGAGGACAGCACTATTGTTGGGATGGAGGCGCGTATACACAGGACTCATTCAGTCTGTCCTAGCCGCCGGCCNCACCATCTAAATGCACCCGCACACGTGGAAACCTTCCACAACTTGACCTTGGAACTTCCCACCTTTCCGGAACCTGATTTGGGAATTTCACCTGCAGAACTTGATTTGGGACCAGAACTGTGACGTGCAGACCATATCGAAACCTTCCACAATGATGTGAACCGGAACCATCCTGCACTTGCAGACCTGACCTGTAGACCACACCCTTCCGGAACCCAACTTTGGACCTGCACCGGAACCTTGTACGACCAATCAATGAATGTCGTGTCCATCACATTTGCAGAGCAGCAGGATTCACTGCTCTGTGCGATGCATCCATGGATGCCCTGTGGTTTACCCACACTGGATGAGGACAGCACTATTGTTGGGATGGAGGCGCGTATACACAGGACTCATTCAGTCTGTCCTAGCCGCCGGCCNGATGCCCTGTGGTTTACCCACACTGGATGAGGACAGCACTATTGTTGGGATGGAGGCGCGTATACACAGGACTCATTCAGTCTGTCCTAGCCGCCGGCCCCTAAATCCCATGTGTCAAAGTGAAGGCAATGACCAAACATTCAGTCAAATCAATGTGAGTCTAATCTAGCGTCCGGAACCTCACCATCTAAATGCACCCGCACACGTGGAAACCTTCCACAACTTGACCTTGGAACTTCCCACCTTTCCGGAACCTGATTTGGGAATTTCACCTGCAGAANCACCATCTAAATGCACCCGCACACGTGGAAACCTTCCACAACTTGACCTTGGAACTTCCCACCTTTCCGGAACCTGATTTGGGAATTTCACCTGCAGAATTTGATTTGGGACCAGAACTGTGACGTGCAGACCATATCGAAACCTTCCACAATGATGTGAACCGGAACCATCCTGTGCTTGCAGACCTGACCTGTAGACCACACCCTTCCGGAACCCAACTTTGGACCTGCACCGGAACCTTGCAGAACAAGGAACCACTGAATCAAACCTACCCCAAAACCTGACGTAGAACCTGACTATGGACCTGCACCGGAACCTTGCAGAACAAGGAACCATGACATAGAACCTGACTATTATACCTGCACTGCACCGGAACCTTGCAGAACAAGGAACCACTGAACCACACCAAATGCTTCCCCGAAACCTGACGTAGGAACGGCTCCGGAAGACCAGGGAACCAGCGGACCAATTCCGGAACCCGACTCATGACTATGGCAGTGACTGTGATGCCAAATTTACACTTGGGTTGGTTCAACCAGACAATTTCCGAAAGTCATCTATTGAAAGGTTTTGTAAGTTGCAGGGCCTTTGAAAGACCGATCCCACATAAACAGTGACTAGTGATCAATCTGAGTGATGACTTGGTCTGCACAATACGCTGCAATGCCGTTCTGGCCACGACACAGCTGGTTGTCTCCAAACACTTGCAGCGCGGAAGCACATGTTTTTTATCCTCGATCCATTTTTCTGTTCCTTGAAAATTAAACACGGAGCCAGGAATGGAGCCTAGCAATCATAAATCTTTTCAAAGGGATTTCCTCCAATTTCGATACCGTTACCTCGGCTGCTAAGCCGGCAGATTGCATCAACATAATATCGAATTAAAAGAAGTATCAAACTCAGCTACTATCCCTCATCAAGCCTGGTTGGGCTTGAACAAAGTGGGCCACATTTCTCTGGATATGTCAGATTGGGGTCTGAATCAGGCAGAATCAGAATCCGTCTGGACTGGCATTTGCTTGAAACTGTTCCGTTACAGTTGACGGGATGCTTCTATTTGTCCAAAAAACGTCACTGCGCACACTCTCATTTGCCAAGCGAAAGCATCGTGGAAAAGAAACCTCAGGCTATCCAAAACGGACTTGGACTTCAACCGTTTAATCACTACAAGCCAAGGTTTGTTCAATTGGGAGCATAGACAAATGAAATTTCTGTTGCACACCCACACCCACTGTTTGCATCGGGCTGGTTGGCGTCATCCTCTTGTTCAACAACAAGAAGCATGGGCGCTACTCCCCATGTACATCCCAAGTCCCTCTACACATGGAACTTGAAGTCTCAGAACAAACACACACATGAAATTCCTGAAGAAGCGTTTGTCCTTCAAAGTCAAAACTGCTACTGAAAAATGAAGATCTAAGTTTATTTCAAAACAGCTTTGACATTCAACAGAGGTCCAAATCACATCTGCCAAGCAACAATCATTTAAATTTCTGGGCACCTCCAGTACACCGAGACGCTTTCGCAGTGCACTTTGTACGGATAATGCTCCTGGCTCAAGAACTGCAAGTCTAAGTGCAAAAGAAAGATAGATCACCTAAACCTGGCGAATCTTTTGGGATCAGCTACTTCATGTTTAAAAACAAACGTGTTGTCACCAATTGAAACGAATCTATTAACAATCAGAAAATCAAATATAATAGTTGAAGGTCATCCCCCGAATAGTAAAGAAATGTGATGGGTTCCAGTTCCAAAATGTACCAACCCAGTTTTTCAACCCTGCGCGTGTTGTGCAATTCCCGTGGATGTGTGATTTTAAGTGGGAAACTCACAAAAGCAAATCACGCGAGATATTCCGAAAATATATTTCTTTGCAAATTTTAAACTCCTGATATCATAGAATGAAATTTCCCTCGAAGAATTTATCAACATTAAAGGCCCTTACTGTTGATAAATTAAATGTCTGTCACCGATTTTCAAAATTCCGTTTTGAAAATAACAAGTGCAAAGTTGTTTGCAACTGGTTGGAAAGCGTCACACCAGAAAATCCTGATATCACAGAATAAAATTTCACTTGAAGATAAAAGGCCCTTACTGTTGATAAATTTCTGCCACCAACCGCACCAGAGTTTAAAGTCAGCAACCGTTCACAATTATTGAAGGTTTTGGCACAAGTCACACCAAAAGCCCAAGTCTTACATTTAAACTGGCATTCAATCGCAGCGCAAAATCTGATAGACATATATTCTGACCAAAGCAGGGCGCCACACCAAATATATACATAGGGCACAAAACGCAGCCAGGCATAGAGCGATCAACACGCGCACCTTACGCAAGATAGAAACCGAACCAGTTAGGGTTCTGGGCTTGCCCCAACTACAAACAAAAGTGATGGATTCTAGGTGTAATTGGTCACTTCGTTTCCCCATAAACTATCCCCATGTCGTTGGACTAAATTCCACTGCCGCAGATAAAAACCAAACCGTTT
>BGPT01001696.1:85512-101828 GCA_003297045.1 Symbiodinium sp. clade C Y103 | reverse complement strand
CCACGTCGTTGGACTAAATTCCACTGCCGCAGATAAAAACCAAACCGTTTAGGGTTTAGGGTTGCGCCCATCATGAAACTGCTAAGTGATGGATTCTAGGTGTAATTGGTCACTTCGTTTCCCCATAAACTATCCCCACGTCGTTGGACTAAATTCCACTGCCGCAGATAAAAACCAAACCGTTTAGGGTTTAGGGTTGCGCCCATCATGAAACTGTTAAATGATGGATTCTAGGTGTAATTGGTCACTTCGTTTCCCCATAAACTATCCCCATGTCGTTGGACTAAATTCCACTGCCGCAGATAAAAACCAAACCGTTTNTGATGGATTCTAGGTGTAATTGGTCACTTCGTTTCCCCATAAACTATCCCCATGTCGTTGGACTAAATTCCACTGCCGCAGATAAAAACCAAACCGTTTAGGGTTTAGGGTTGCGCCCATCATGAAACTACTAAAGTGATGGATTCTAGGTGTAATTGGTCACTTCGTTTCCCCATAAACTATACCCACGTCGTTGGACTAAATTCCACTGCCGCAGATAAAAACCAAACCGTTTAGGGTTTAGGGTTGCGCCCATCATGAAACTGCTAAGTGATGGATTCATTCTATCATTCATGGCTTCCCCATCTGAACAATCCCATTTTTTTTGCGCTGAATGGCTTTGAAACATCTCAATAAGTGAAAATTATATGGGTCCAAGGGGGTTGATCTATTCTTGGACTGAATGGAAACGCAACACCTAAAAAGCTTAACTTCTGAACCTTCAGCACAGCACAACAGCAAATCTTACATATCACAACTCTTATGCATTCATTGTTTCTTAAAAAAAAACATTCATCACAAACTCAAGCCACCACCAAACCCTCAGAAAGTGATGGATCCTACCTAGAATCCATCACTTCGTCAAAGTTCGAAGCTGTCCTCTCACCTTGCGCATCGGGAAAATCTGAACCCAAGTGTGTCAACATCATTCGAAGTGATGGATCCTAGGTAGGATCCATCACTTTCTCTCTTAAATGCCAATGGCTGAGAAAGTGATGGATCCTACCTAGGATCCATCACTTCGTCAAAGTTTGAAGCTGTCCTCTCACCTTGCGCATCGGGAAAATCTAAACCCAAGTGTGTCAACATCATTCGAAGTGATGGATCCTAGGTAGGATCCGTCACTTTCTCTCTTAGATGCCAATGGCTGAGAAAGTGATGGATTTCACCAAGTGAGAAAATAACCCCGGATGAGGTACCATAATTCTCATGCGATGGTTTGAAAATCAGAAAAAATGCAGTGATCCCGCGAGCCTTGCGCACGGCAGTCAATGTTAAAACTGATTGACCTGCCCAGGGGCCAACTTGTGACTTACATTATTGGTCATCGCTCCAAGAAACAAATAGATTATATATATATATGTATGTATATATTTCCCCAATGATTTTTTTAGTGGTGATTTCACGGTCCAATTGCTGTTTCCTCAAACTTCACCAAAAAACAGTATCCTTCACTCAACAACAAGTGTTGGATCCAAGGTGTAATTGGTCACTTCGTTTCCGCCCAAAAAAAACCAAAAACCAACGTCGTTGGACTAAATTCCACTGCCGCAAACTACAAAGTGATGGATTCTAGGTGTAATTGGTCACTTCGTTTCCCCAAAAAATATCCCCATGTCGTTGGACTAAATTCCACTGCCGCAGATAAAAACCAAACCGTTTAGGGTTTAGGGTTGCGTCCATCATGAAACTACTAACTGATGGATTCTAGGTGTAATTGGCCATTTCGTTCCCCGTAAAATATGCCCACTTGTAATTGGAATCAACTTGTGATTGGTCAGCTTTCCGTCCCCATCAAGACATGAAAGATAAGTCATGTTTACCAAGCGAATTGTTTTCTGTTTGTTTGTCGAAGACTGTCACCACAGACACATGAAAACCAAACTGCTTAGGGTATGAGGGTTGAAGAATTGGCTCGTCTTTCCATCCCCAACACGCTGAGTGCATCACGCCGCCAAAAGAAAGGAAACTGAACCCGTTTGGGTCAAGACTTGCCCCTCGAAAGAGAAAAGTCACGGAAATCACTTTGGGTTCAGGGTGCGGATTTGAGACTACATTTTGGAATGATGTGCAATCATGGTGGTATAAACATCTTGTTTAGATCAAAAAATGCTTTGCTCCCCAAACCCTGTTGACATCATTTGTCAAGCATCCACGGTAGCCTTGAAGGTTGCACACCGAAACCACATTGATTTTCATGAAAACGTCAAAGCACTTTTCATTTGAGATTACAGTTTGGAATGATTTGCAAAAAACAAAATGATTTTCACGAAAACATCAAACATTGTTACAGCTTGGAATGATCTTAACTTCAGACTAATGGTAGTGTGCACAACCTCTTGTTTACATCAAAAATGCTTCGCCCCCCCCCCCAGTGTTGACATCAATTGTCAACCACCCAGCACAGCCTTGAAGGCTGCACACCGAAAACCACAATATATCAAAACATTATTGGGCACGATTTCGCGCCTGTGCCTTTGCCTTTGCTTTGCATTTGGCAGCAGCCGCTTTGTGTGCACACCGCTTGGGCAAGCTCTTTGGAGCTGCCTTCGCAACTTTGGAAATAACTTTGCGGGACAAATCCACAGCTTCCCCCCATGGAACGCCATGGGCCCAGGCTGTATAGCAGCAGAACGGAGTGTGATACGCTCACTGGCTGACTTGAGGTATTTTGTTGTGTGCTTTTTGGCATCCTTGCCGCGCCCAAGCCTCGGAACTGCTAATTTTTTTCGGTTTGGATTATAGAATCCCCCTTCAAAAAGGCCCACACAAGTGAATGAAAACTATCTTTCCATGTGGAGAAAACACTTGATTATTATGACTTGTGGGGGCCTTTTTTTCGTTAAACCACCCGAAACCACTTTCAACGCACAAACAAACTAAAAACAAGTAATATTGCTTGTCGCTTAAGAGGGAACTTCTGTGCTGAAAACAAAAAACATCAAAAAACAGATGGTGTTTGCCAAGAAACGTCAGCACATTTGGCCTTGCTTCGAAAGATCGTGGTTGTCGAGAAGACACAAGCGCTGATCCAGCACCGAGCGCATTGTCACACCTGCATTTTTTGAAGCTTGACACGTAAAGAAACTTGCAAACAAACAGAATAGACATTAGAAAGTAAAGATATTTTGTTGGCAAGGACCAGCAAAGGATTTTGAAACATGCTGAACACATCTGCCTAGATACGCGGACACATCTAGCAGTGGGGCCAGCTCCAAGTTGCCCTGGATCCAGTCCTCAAGGTATTGGGCAGCAGCCATCTCATTGTAAGAACGCATGATAGGCAGAAATTTCTCGATGTGTTCCACATAATCCTTCGTAATGGGATTGCGTTCCTCCACCCCTGCCAGGGCACAAACTTGGGCCAGAAAAACACTGGTAAATGACGCACGCCAGGATCAAACAGTTTTGCAAAGATCAGAAACAATTTGGCAACAAACCACCTGCAGGAAGGCCACCAGGAAATCTGCCATCAACTACATGTTTGGGCAAATACAAGTGACACTGGCTGTACTTGGAATCGCTCATGTAGAACTTGGTTCTCAAGAAGACATCATGGGGGTGGTCTGCGATGCGCCAGTGATCACCAGCCTCCAGGATATCCTCGCTGCCTCAGGTATTATAGATTGTTTGCGCTTGCAATAGTATCCTGGAGCTATGACCGGCTATCAAGTTAAATGAAAAAGATATCAAGCAGCATTGAACTATGTTCCTCTCAGTTGCTCAATGCTTCTCTGCGATCAAAGCAAAACTGATGGGGTGCGCCTGGTCCAGCAATGCCTTTAATGGCCACCGGCACCGCTTCAGCAAGAAATCCCCTCCTTGAAGCAAACTGGAGGCTGCAAATGTAAAACAAAAGTTGTGACAAAAGCTGAAATATGCCAGTTGGTGGGTAAAATACATCCAAAATCTTGGCTTATCTTTCCCAAGCTGCCAGTCACGTAGCTGATCCACCTTGATGCAATAGCGATCCTTTTCGTATGGACGTTTCAGCTCACAGAGCCACTGTCGGATCAATTGCATGAAGTCATCTGGGTGGCGGGCATAACGACCTTTGGAACTCATCCAACCAGCAAGCTTCCCAAACATCTGATCAACATCCTCATGTGAATGGCCTGATCGCAGGCACGACAAGGTCGTGCCTGCAGCCAGGCCACGTGCTGTTAGCGATCCCAGAAATGCCAATACTATATTGTTTTTGCACTCGCGCGACGTGTTGTCGCTTTGGACCCGAAAGCGAACTCTTCTGGTATCGACGCCATTCATTCTCAGTCGGGTCCAAACGTGCCCGAGAATGTCGCACATACAGTTGGAGTTTTTGGGCATATCATGGTCAGAAACAGCTATAAGGACAAAAAATCCGTGAGCAATGACCGCGGTCACGTGTGCCCTCGGTCGGGCAAATGTACTCAAGTCTTTTGATCTGTAAAGATCGCTTCTTGGGTATGTGAATTTCTGTTGATCCATACTGTCAATTATGACAGTAATCTCTCCCATGGATCCAAGCCGGCTCACTCCCCTCCGCTCCCAGTACAGAGCCCTGTCCAAATATTGGGAGCGGAGGTGCATGCTAAAAAGTTCTTGTTGTTTTTTTCTGGCATTTAAATGCCCTGCCAACTCACGAATCATCAGCTTATAGCGCGTGCACAGGCTGCAAACACTGTGTGAACTTGTCGATCTAAACTTCATATGGCTGTAGTTGGAGGACCATGTCCGCCAAAAATGCACAAAGGAGATTTTGGACTCGTCGTCCAAGGCTGCCACGAATTGTTGGTAGTAATCCATCATTCGGCCTGGTGGAAGGAACCTCTCTTCCATGTTCATTTTGTCAGGATTGAGATTCAAAGCGGCCCCTTTCACCTTCTTGCGGGGCTTACGGACTTTCTCTTTGGCAGCAGCAGCACCAGTCATGTCTTGGTGCAAGGAAAGCTGCTTTTGAATGTCAACAAATTTTGCGTAAGGGTCATCAGGCATACTGTCCAAAGAATAAAGCACGCAGGCATCACCCGGATCTGCCAGCTCCTCTCTGTGATCTGGAAGTGTCTCTGCTACTGATGTATACAAGGTTTCCAGGTATGAAATTATCTTTGATGTGCTGCTGGAGCCATCAATCTCTTTGGGCTGCTCAGACTGCAAGAAGCGAAGGTCAACTGGAGGCGTCAGTTTGCCAGCATCGACGGCTTCCCGAAGTCGGTCAAAGCGAGCATTGCCTACGATCAACTTGGCCAAAAAAACACAAGGAGTGGAAGCCCCTCAAGCCCTCTCCCGTTTACAAAGGGGTTGATACAGAAATCTCCCCCAAAAAAGTTAGCAAAAGAAAAGCAAAAACAAATAGTAAATGAAGTAAAGGGCCCCACAGGTATGCACCGACATTAAACCCAACATAGCGCGACTTGCAGCAGCTCAGTACAACATTATATTCTTTCATGAAAATATGGTATGAGGCAGAATGAGGCAGAAATTGATCAGACATGTCATCTGCCATTGGCGGATCAGGGAACATCCAGTTGGATCTAGGAATATTCGATCAGAGTTCCCAAATGTTCCCTGATCCGCCATTGGCCGATCAGGGAACATGTGAAGTCGCTCGCTCAGACGACGCTATCTGCGCAAGCTCATCCGAAACGTTGGCAAACACACTCTGAAATTTTTGGCAACCCTTTGCCTAAAAATGAGCTCTTACGTTTATGGGGTTTCATGGAGGTCTCTTGGGGGGAAATAACCTCCAACAGAAGAACCTTTCTGTTGAGGGTTATTATGAAGGCTATATTGCGGCCAAAGTTGGGCCATTTTGGGCCCATGTTGGGCCCATGTTGCAGCATTTGGTGGGCTATATGGGGTTTCCTGGAGGTCTCTTGCGGGGAGAAATAACCTCCAACAGAAAAACCTTTCTGTTGAGGGTTATTTTTGCCATTTTGAAGGCTATGTTGCGGCCAAAGTTGGGCCATTTGGGGCCCATGTTGGGTCATGTTGGGCAAATGTTGGGGCATTTGGTGGGCTATATGGGGTTTCATGGAAGTCTCTTTGGGGGCAAAAAATATCCCAACCGAAAATTTTTCGGTTGGGAAATGTTTTTTGCCATTTTGAAAGCTATCCGAGGCCAAAGTTGGGCCATTTGGAGCCCATGTTGGGCCATGTTGGGCCCATGTTGGGGCACTTGGTGGGCTGTATGGGGTTTCATGGAGGTCCCTTGGGGGGAACAAAAATAGTCCGGGTTGGGGATTATTTTTTGGCTAGGCGAACCCTGCAGAGACCTTCTGGAACCTTATACTTACGTTGGCAAACACATTGTGAAATTCTTCGTTAGTATGTTGACGGGAAGTTGGGTCCATTGTTCACTCATCGCAGCAACTTTGGACAGTTGAAGGCCTATGCCATGTAGCCGTTTCCACGCACGCAAGCACACGCGCTCACCCAGTAGTAGCCATTTCGGTTGGCACTCTCCAGACTGAGAAGCAAGGACAATTTGACGAATCCGATCGAACACCTCATGTGTCCAGCCGGTTTCAAGAAGATTTCTCTCGAAGCTGGATTGGAAAGGAAAAAATATTGTTGGAGGTGTTGCCATGGCATTTCAGTCCTAAGTTTCCATGAGGCAAAATAATAGGGAAGGGATCTGGCAAGAAAATCCTTTTGCAACCTGCAAGATGTTTAAATTCAAGTGACAACTTGATCCTGGTCAACCTTGGAAAGGCTGACCCAATGCTCTCGAAACTTCTGCCACTCGGTGAACTTCTCCTCTTTCGAAAATATTTCCCGGCAGCCGAACTTGCACTTGATGCATTTCTTGGTCAAAACGTTCTTGAGGCACGGCTCACTTGATAACCTCTCTTTCATAGAAGGCAACTCAGTGCTTCTCTTCCGTTTCAACCTCTTTCGAGATCCTTGTTTGCGAAGGTCAGGCTCGCATTCAACATCAGAGCTAATCTCGTCCGCAGCCCGCAGCACAATGTGTCTAGCTGGTTCTCCTGCAGACTCAGACTCAGATATCTCCTGGATAGGCGCGAGGCACGACATGGATTGGCTTCCTGCTGCGGAAAGCCAAAGGGCATGATGTACAATCACTTGTTCATGCGTAGCTTTGATCCTTGTAATGACACACAATTCAATGCATGAACATCTGTTAGGCCTTGTCTTGGTTCTCTTTCAATACTGATTTGCAACTTGTTTTGCAAACGTGGTTGAGATTTAGTGCAATCTTGCAGGCCTTCAACTATTAGAGCCTCAAATGTAACTCTAATAACCTGTGGAGCAATCATGACATTGTTCGACAGCTCGGAAGCACTGTCAATGAAGCACTGAACACCCTTGGTGACTGAATTCTGGATTGAGCGAACCTTCTCGTTTGCAAGCCTCTCCCCCAGCAGCCCCGACCTTAAGTTGCAAGGCTCTGTCCTAACGACCTCGACATACACAGTAAAATGGACTGGCGCGGGAATTTGAAGGTCAATGTTTTGTTCTGCTTTGCTAAGAGCAGCACCGGCAAAAACAGCCAGGTTGTGCACATAGAGCGCGAGCCAAAAACTTGCAAAAAGATAGCAGCAATGAGAGAGAACAGAATGGAATCGATTGAAACAAGTCTGCAGCAAAACAAGGCTCAACACAAAAGGTATAACTGGGGCGTCTGGATTTGCAATTGTTTCCGCTCACCACCTGCTGCTGCCACTGGAAATCACGTATATTCAAATTGTAATTCACTGAGTCGGAGCCCCATCCAAAGAAGGGCATCAAGATCATCACCGGTATCAACCTTCAAAACAAATGCATTGTTTGGTGTTCTTTATAAACAATCTCACAAAATTGAGACTGAGAATTCTACTGCCATGAGCCAGCGAATCAATTTGAAGACGGGTCTGACCCCATAGACCCGCAAGACTCCGTCGAATCGCAAGACGACCTAGGAATGCAACGCATCTTGGAGAAGGGGGAGCTGAATCTGAAATCAGCAAAGAAACAAAAGGTAATGGTTCAAGTTGAATAGACTTTGGGAGGCTGGCCTCACCGCGCGCTCCATGACCAGCCACTTTGATCGACAAACTCCGACGACAATCATGTTCGCTTTGTCTGCAAACCTGATGGTTTCCCAAGATCGAACCACCCAACAGCAAACCTTTCATAACCGTTGAGTTTCTGAAGTTGCCACTTGCCACTTGTAACACATGACAGCCGCTAGCCTGATACTGAACAAGGTTGGGGCATCATCTGTGGAGAGATGTTCATCGCCAAACAGACCAATCTCGTTCGCTTCAACGCTCCACTCATCACAGCAAACTTGCACACGTTCAACAGCATGACCAGTCATTTGAGCTGCCCAAGCTAGATCTGGCCGCGCAAGGGTGTTCTTGTATAAGATCCTCAAGCATCAACTAATGGTTGCGCATCTGAATCCAATAGAAATTGGAACAGAAGAAGTTCAGCTGAAATCAAAACTGACTAGCTTAATATGCTCCATGGTTCCCATACTGTCTCTCTGCATGAGGTGTGCAGCAAAGCAGGATGAGGTTAGTGGGGCCAGGGCTTCCCGCCGTGTCTACAGTGATCAGCTCTGCGGAGCGCCAAGAGCAAACTACAGCATCCTTACACATCATCATCTCAGCGGTGGATTCAGTCACAGATGCTGGGGCCAGCGTGCCAGCCTCTCCAGGAACAACGCACCGGGTAAATTTTGCTGAAGTCATTTATACGCTGATCACCTCACTACCTGACCGGCTGGCTTGAACAAAATTCTAAATATGCAAGTACACTGGAAGATCAACTTCTGTCTACCCCCCCCCACCTTTAAAGAATAAATATCCACATGATTCCACATGTCGGCAAACATGTTCACTTTTTGATTCATGCTGTCAGCAGTTAGCTTGTCAAGGCATCAATTGAGAGAACACTTTCAATTTCATCTCATGACCCACGACTGAACAAACAAAAGATTTGGCGGAGACGGAGCGAAACGAAAGTGGCTCCTTGCAAGGCCGTGTTTCTCTACCGCTCCCAAGTTGACTTCCTTCTCAACCAAAAATTGCAAGCACCCTTAGTCATTATATGGACTTGTTACTAGATCAACTCAGCAGCGGCCATGAAACAACTAGATTTGAAAACCATTGACCTAGCAGTCTTCACGGGCCCTCTGAATGAGCAACTGAAAGCAGCTCATTGCCATCTTGGCCTGCTGCGGGATCACTATGTTCCCTAAAGCGTGGAGCCGTGCTTGGTCCCTCTCTCCTGGCTTGGCTTTCAACCAATGCCTTTTGGGCACCTGATTGCCAGGGTTCCAGACTCCTGGCTTGACATACGGCGGAAGGTCCTGTGAAGAAATCAAGAAGGCAGAAAAAATATTGTGTCATGAGGCATGAGCAGCTGTTTGAATCTGAACGCGCAACAAAGGTTGAGAAGCAACTGGATTTCCTTCAAGAGCCTGTCTGCGAAGCTCGGCTTGGCACACAGGCGAAAAACACG
Organism: Symbiodinium sp. clade C Y103; assembly: GCA_003297045.1. Classification (NCBI taxonomy): domain Eukaryota; class Dinophyceae; order Suessiales; family Symbiodiniaceae; genus Cladocopium; species Cladocopium sp. clade C. The sequence goes on along the minus strand of BGPT01001696.1, from coordinate 92,336 downwards.
CTTGCGATTCATCTCAGCAAACCAATTCAGAGCTAGTGAATCATCGTAATCAAAACTGGTCTTAGTGAAAAATTGAACTGCACCTTTCAAGTTGCAAAAGGCCCGGACTGGGAAACCACATTCGAATACGGAATTGCTGGTCCAGAAGATGTCGAGGCCTCTTTTTCGGCACTCCTGTCACAAACAAGTAACCACCCAATGATAAAATAAGAGTTTATCGCAACGTGCACAAACTTCAGGCACGTGGCCTTGAAAATGAATGCCAAAAGCTGTCTGCAAGATCTCTGCTTGCTCAGCAACGCCCAAACGTTCTCGATGAATAGCCCCTGCCTGACTGGCTCAAAACTTGGACTCTGATTTCAGAACATCTGGTTGTCTGAGGATCAGGCATTTTTTCCCCAGCATCGTAGACATCAAACATTGCCTTGATTAAAGCGGATCTTGCGTCACGGAGTCCTCGTTGGGCACCGGCGCCACTCAGTCCCTGACGGTGCAAATCACTTATTGCTGCTATAAAATTGAGAAATTGTCATGGCATCCTGCCTGGCAGGGAAACCCACCAACAGCGACTTCTGCGTCCTTTGCCCTCCCTTCAGCTTTGAACTCAAGTACGTCATCCCAGATAGGAACGTTCGGCAAATTACCTTCTCGCATACGGGCTCGCAGAACTCGCTTACAGTATTCTGACCGTTCGACCTTGGCAGACTAGTATAGGACGTTCATCTTGGCACTCTGAAAATTAAAAGCACAAGCAAGACTTGCAACGCTATCAATTTGTTTCGCTGAGCAAGGGTCAAAGGCTGTCACTGCAAACCACCTGGCACACATTCTACTAACTTGTTTTCCATGCAAGAAGCAAAGAACAGCAACCTCATCGTGTGAATGCAACCAGTCTAGCTAGTGGACCCTGGGTCGCTGTGCTCATATTTTTTCTCGTAGCATCATGCGCTTCACTTGCGTTTCTTGCAGGGCGGCTCTCCCTCCTTGCTGTCTCGGCGATGGGTCACCTGTCATGGAGGCGGTAATATCATCAAAACCATACTAATATGGCCAAAACTCTTCAAAAAAACCCAAGCCTTTGACTCTCCTGGATCTTTCGCTGTCTCTTTGGATGCTGCGGACAATGCCATTCTGGACCAAGTATTTTTTTCCCAGATCCACCTTACCCACACCAAGAAAAGCTGCAACCTACTCGTTTGTGAAGGCTTCAAAATTGAACCAATTCCATTTAACACGGCCCGTGGTGGCCCAAGAATCTGACTAAATTAAAGCTAATTAAGTTGGCCCTGCCCGGGCTTGACAAACTCTATCTGATTATTTTGAAGCTTCGCATCGAAGACACCAAGATACTTTGGCACCGTCTCTCAAATTTTCAACTGGGGCGAAGGCGTGTCATCGCGCCAACGACACCAAACAACAGCTCCAATGGGGACCCTCAGAGACACGCCATTGTCACAAAGTGCACATGACATTGAAACAATCCAATGCTCTTTGTATTCTCAAATGTCTGCCGGGTAGCTTGACTTGATTCACTCCAACCGTGCGCCCGGTTTGCCATGAAGCTTGACCCAGCACGCTGGCATCCATTCTGCCGAGTTCTCTTGCTGTGATATGACAGAATGCGTCTTGAATGAACATGCAAGATTCCACGTTAGTAGATGTTGTTGCCAAAGATAGGCCAACCACTTTGTACTGAAGATCATTGAAATTGAAAATTGGCGACGGCAAGGCACAAGAAAGAAGCAAATACAAACAAGTCAGCGGATGGCACACGCTGTAAACTCAAGAGCTTCACTGCCAAGACTAAGAGCTGAAGGCACTAAAGCATGATGATGGCACCTTCGCAGCGCCAAATCAAGCCCACCTATCCCGCTGAACAACGAGATTGATGGAATAGCACATCCATTCTCAGCCTGGCGTTTTCAAGTTCAAACCAGAACCAATCATGCATGGTGCTCCCAACCTGTGGCCACAATGCATCGACTGCAGCCTTCTCTACAGTGCCAGGGTGCTCATTGGTCCATTGTAATGGCAAACCTCCAACAGTAGACTCAAACACTGCACCAGTTGTAGAAATCATCAAATAGAGTGGCAAATGTTCACGCAAGGCTGTCAGGTAATAAAATTGCATGTGGGAGACACCACCACCGACATGCGAGCGATGGCATGTTGAAGCCAAGAAAAGCCCCCACAAGTCAACAAAATATTTTTTTGACCACGAGCTTGCTGATTTACTTGTCTGGGCCTTTAAGGGGGGCCAACCAATGCAGAAAATGAACAGCAAGTGGCAAACTTCCTTTTTGCCTGAGCTCTGAACATGTGAAAAAGAATCTATCTTTAAAAAATACAACGCAAGCTGATGCAGCTCAGCCCCGAATCAATCCCATGCCACTGCTGCTGCATCTGATTCCAACACTGTGAAACATGTCTGCAAAAGGAACATCCAATCGAGCAAGTGCTTCTCAACATGGTTTCGATCAGGTTCTCGCAAAGCAAGGAACTCTGGGGACTGCATCATTCTGCATACCGTAGCCAAGCAATTTGGAATCTCTTCCTTCAATTTTGGAGCATATGGCAAGTCTCGGAGCACATGCAAATTGCCAGGCTGTCTGCACGGAGCGGCCCCTGTCACGTCGATGTCCTTTGGCAATTTCTCAACAGTCAATGTTGATGGCAAGAGGGTGCCATCGTGTTGGGACTCCACAATCTGAGCCATGGTGATGTGCACCCAAGCAATTTCGATACTTGTCAAAAACAAGGGCAGGCCGCACGCCCTGAGAATGTTGCAGCACATCTCTCTCAACTGTTCCAACTGCTGCGGCTGATCCCGGATGAAGTGGATCAAAAACTGGACAAGGACTAGAGAAGCAGCCATTAGGGACACAGAAAGCTAGTAACAAAACCAAACAGCGCCTATGAATTGAGACTCGAGCCACAACACGATGCATTTTACCCCACATTGTGTTCCAACACTTCGCTTGCACTCATCAAATCCAAGTTCGGACAGCTGAAGTTGAAAAACACCTTACTAATTGGCTGGCTTCACACAAAAGTTAACGACTGGCCTGAGATGTACTCCGCTGCGAGAGGGCAGAGGAATCTGCCAGCAGGCAAACCAGCAGCAAGCAAGGCTTCCTTGTAGCTCTGGCTCAAACGAATTTGGTTGGCTAGATCCTGAGCGCTCAAAAAAAAGTTCCTCAACTGCTCATTGAATGGCTGGTTTTGAAATTAAAAATTGGGTCCCAAGCAGTGACGCCCCGGGTTGATATCTCCTCCACATTCCGTGCCACTCTGGTTGTCGCGCTGAAACATCCTAGGAAAAATGAAAAAGATTAGCCGTTGGACATGTTTCTCAGAAACACCAAGGCCCAGGCGTATAGTAGAATAGCCCTTGAAGACCTTCTGGCCTACAAAGACTTTGGCACCGTTGGATTTCGTCCCACTGGCAGTGGCTTCAGAGACCTCACATGAATCTTAAAGCAAAAAACTGCGTTGCTGTTCAATGTTGTTGTGAAGAATATGGGCGAACTTGAAATGGGACAAATCTTGAGATGCTGACTACGCACATCTTCAAAGGCTGGACTTTGGTCAGGTCAAGCCGCATCGAATTGAAGCTTTGGCGTGCAAACCACCCATGCGCGGGGACGGCCTCCACAACTGGAGAACACTTGAATGTTCATGTGACATTGTCATGCAGGGCCCACTTACGCATTGAAACTTCCTGCAACCGGCCTTCAACTCTTTTCCTCGAACCTTGAAAGCGAACTTCTTGATGATGCTCGTCTTTTTGACCTGTGACAACACAAAAGAACATAATATATAATAATGGAATCTCACAGGGCCAAGAGAAAATGGGTTTGCAAATCTTTCAGATTTGTGAATCTGGCTGGGCCAAAACGAATTGGCCTTGCAAGTCAATCTGAACGGTGCCTTGCGAGGCGTCTGGTATTTCTTCGCTGCCTGCATTGCCAAAAAAATATCATAGCACTGGGTGACCTCCCTCACGAAGTCATGGAATCTCACTGGGCCAAAAGAAAATGGATTTGTAAATCTTTTAGATATTGTGAATTAATGTGGCTGGGCCAAAAAGAATTGGCCTTGCAAGTCAGTCTGAACCGTGCCTTGCGAAGCGTCTGGTTTGATGATTTCTTCGCTGCCTGCATGGCCAAAAAAACAATATATAGTAGTGGGAGACCTGCTTCACGAAGTAAAAACATTGAGTTCAAGAGGGCTACACGAATGGCCTTCCCAATTTCTGAGGTAGTTGAAGCCGCGTTCAAGTCTGCCTTGACCTGCACAGTGTCAGAGGCGCTCTGGGTGACACTGAATCTGATGCGACATTGCCCATGTTCGTTTGGCCTTGTCGCCACTGGATGGAGCTGACATTCCGAGCCCGAAGTCCTGGTTTCGGGCCACACAAGAGAGATAGGTCATCATCACAGTACAACGGAAAATGTTGACTCAGAAACTACACGGCACGCACACTTCAAAAGCAACAAATCAACTCACCGCACCTTCGGTGGAATGACAACAGGTTCGTCGTCCTCCGACTCCGACCTGAACCCACAAGGCTTCATGGACAAGATTTGAAATAATAAGGATCAACGAAAATTTCAACCTTGAGGCCCTGGGAGCCCAGCACTGCAGTCACAGCTTTGGGCTTGAAGGATAGCGACATTTCAGACCCGCTGACGCTGGCTGCACAACTGTTTTTTGAAAATGCGCCGCACTGCCATTCCAAGTACATGTTCAAAACGAAACCTTCTGACACAAAATAACCAACAAAAAATTCAATGCCGATATCATGACGGTAGCGGTCAGATTTTTTGGCCTGAGCTCAGCAGGCATGATGATGGGGAATCTCTTTGTTTGCGATCGTCTCTCCAAGTTCAAAGCTTTCGGTATTGATTGTCTGGAGGGTCAAAATGTCATGACATTTACAGTAATTTGTTGCTGCTCCCAAGAATTCGTCCATCGGCCGCAGCTATTTTTTGTGGTTTCCCCTTGTTTCGCAACAGTTGGTCAAAGCCTGCTGCACAAAAAGGCCTTCGAAAAAAAGGGACCATCAAACCTCTCTTCACGTCCCCGGCGATGCCTGTAAGGCAACAAATTTTCATGGATATGATAGCCGTTCTGGGAAATGAAGTTGTAAACTCAATTTGCATCAATTTGCGAATAGATATTTGATCAGGGGGGTCCCAAATTCAATTCAATGATGGTGATAGAACCCCCAGGTTTTTGGTTATTGTATTTTTATATCTATACATTATGTATATGTATATAGGAAAAATATATATATATATATATGTGTGTGTGTGTGTATGTATATATATATATATGTCTCTCTCTCTCTCTCCATCTATCTCTGTGTGTTTGTTGTCGGATTCTATTATAGATTGTCACAGGAAACGTTACTTAAAACCCAAATTTGTTAATACCACGCGCGTGAGCAACAAGGCTTGCCATTCACTCAGGGAACATTGGATATTACAATAACTCCCAACCCCAACCAATGACATCAAAATTAATTGGCGGCAACGGAGGAATTAATTGGATTATTATTGTGAACTGAGCTGTGCTTGCTGGTACTTGCAGCTCCATGATTTCATGGTCTCTGGTGAGCTGAGTTGCTGGCACTTGCAGCTCCATGGTTTCATGGTCTCTGCTGAGCTGAGTTGCTGGTACTTGCAGCTCCATGGTTTCATGGTCTCTGGTGAGCTGAGTTGCTGGCACTTGCAGCTCCATGGTGTTCCATGCAAACCATGGATGGCTGCTTGGATGACACTTGGCTACACCACCCTGATGATGTATCATATTGACAGGCATCGAGCCCCAGACAGAGGGAACCACCAGACACCAAAGAACCACCAATTGCAACGAAAACCCTTTTCTGGTGGAAGTGCAGGAGTGTGCAAGCATTGGGGTTCATCTGCGGGATGTCTCAAGGGCGACAAATGCACCTATGCACATGATTGGAACAATCTCAACGACAAGGACAAGCGATGCTGGAAGTGTTCTGGTTTGGAGCACATGGCAAAAGATTGCACTGCTGGTGAAAAGAGTACGGCAAGTCCTGGTGACAAGAGTTCCAAAGGAAGCCCGAAAGGCAAAGGAAAAAGCAAAGATGGCAAGAACGACAAGGGCAAAGGAAAGGGCCGTGACAAGCCGGCCGGGGGAGTGGATCAGTCTTCAAAGGATTCACAACCTCAAGTTGCCCAAATGCAGCAACCTCAAGCTCAGCAAGGTCAACAACAAGCGACAGTGACACCTGCTTCAGAGCAATCTCAACAAGCTCAGCCCTCAGTCATAGGTGAAGTTGCAAGCCTTCTCAAGACAATGAGGACTACGTCAACTACTCCGAGGGTGTTGGCAGTCATGGTCGACAACAATCAGGGTGTGTTGCTGGACTCAGGTGCTACACACATCTTGAGAGGACCCTATGATGAGTCGGAGTGGATGCAAGACGCAGTTGAGAATGTCAAAAGTGAGTAAGTCTCTGCTCACGAAGGATGACTTGCAGCCCATTGTGCCCTTGGGGATGCTCACTCAGCATGGATGCAAGATGAGGTGGCATCGTGATGGTTGTGCACTTACTCACTCCAAGCTGGGCGAGGTGAAGGTCNCCCTTGGGGATGCTCACTCAGCATGGATGCAAGATGAGGTGGCATCGTGATGGTTGTGCACTTACTCACTCCAAGCTGGGCGAGGTGAAGGTCACTGTGCATGATAACTGCCCCTATGTGACAAAGGATGTGGGGATGAAGCTCATTCGAGAGCTGGAGGCTGCTGAGAAGAACAAGCAGATGATGTTGAGGAGTTTGGAA
>BGPT01001696.1:63865-74628 GCA_003297045.1 Symbiodinium sp. clade C Y103 | reverse complement strand
AAAACACGTTCAACTCATGTACTGCACAAGTAATGCAATAAATGTCCCAAAAAACTTAACAAATAAATTCAAACATAAATGGGTTTATCATTCAAGCCATACACCGTACACAATAGCCGATACTCATTCTAAAGCCCGAAGAATAGCAGAAACGATATCTAGCAAGAGGAAGTTCCACAAAACTATCTTCTACAAAGAATGCGCACACGTTTCTACATGCTTTCCTTCTCGTTCATTTGGTTTGCTTCTAGCACTTTACATATATATATATATATACATATCAAATNTCTACAAAGAATGCGCACACGTTTCTACATGCTTTCCTTCTCGTTCATTTGGTTTGCTTCTAGCACTTTACATATATATATATATATACATATCAAATTTTATCAACATTCCAACTCACACAGCGTGGATCTTCATCCAATCCATCTGAAGTATACACTCACGCATACTACCTCGCATACTACCATTCAAACAATAATGACATTAATGTCAACAAAAAACTACTACGAAGTATCTAAACAGTTGTATACTAACTCGGTATTTTTTAATGTTTGGACTTATCAGCTTGAACATCTAGACCTATGCATGTATCAAAAAATGTAATCTTATTAGATGTGTTTACATTTTTGTATACACTTGGGGATGTATCAAGTCAAAACGGGGGGTGCCCGAAACCTTGAAAATTAAGCCTTGATTTAAAGGTTTCGGGCCCCCTCTTTTTTTGAGACATGCCGAACATCGATTCATTTTCTTGTTTCCAGAACCAACCAAGAAAAAAACAAAGAGTCAAATTGTTGAAACATTAATGAACTTCAAAATCAAGAACACAAAAAAAACATTCAAATTCAAAACTTGCTGTAATGTAAAATGATTTACTAATATCAATTTCAGACCCATAAATTTACAGTAAATCATTGTAAAATAGTAAAACACTAAAAAGAGTAGAACTGCTATTTTTCGAGACTCAGGGCAATCCCTCCTCGAAGCCCGCTCATTTTACATAAATAACAAAGTTTGAAGCGGCGCAGCTGCTGTAAGAAAAAAGCAGGTTTTCATTGTGATAAAAAGTGTGTTTTTTTGAATTTTCCGAAGTTATGAAGAAGGGACAAAAATCATCATTTTTAATTCTCTTCGTAATTTCCAATAATTTTTTGTATAACTCACATTATAACTAATTATAATATAAAATCTCACCTAAGTGAGAGTGAGTTGGTGAGTTGCGGTGAGGGCTTCCAATGTGGAGAAAGTGTTGCAGCACTTCTGGAGGTGATGGGCGTTGGGGAGATCAACAAGACGCTGAATTGTGACTCCAAGAGCGCACTTCATCTTTGCACCAATGACACGGGGAGTTGGAGAACAAGGCACTTGAGGATCAGGTATGCAAGACTTGGAGAAGCTTTTCAAGATGAGCTCTCAAGATGGGCGGCACGGCATGTGAGTGGCTTGGTACTTCCGGCAGATGGGGCGACGAAGCCACTTCAGGGCCAGAAGATGGAGAACTTTGTGGACTCCATTTACATCGATGCGTTGGAGGATCTACAACGTGCCGAAGGTGAACTGAGAGCGGAGCAAGAGAAGATCATCAAGCTTCTCTCGGCGGGTAAGGCACTGATGGAGGAGTCAAACTCTCAGTGTCAAGAGGCCGGTCTTGGTCTCGTAGTGGCTGGATGTTGGATGTTGAAAAAGAAGAGGGAAAGGGAAAATGAACCTTCCCCACCATGGTCAGCTAGGGAAAATGAACCAGCTGACATGGAAGAGGCCAACGNGATGTTGAAAAAGAAGAGGGAAAGGGAAAATGAACCTTCCCCACCATGGTCAGCTAGGGAAAATGAACCAGCTGACATGGAAGAGGCCAACGCAAGGGCCCCAAATGAACCTGCGTTGAGACATGAGGGTAGGGAAGATGAACCACCCCGTAGGATCATGATGATGGCCGTGGTGAGGGATCATGAACCCACTGCGAGTGAAAAAGGCAGGGAAGATGAACCGCCTAAAAAGAGCCATGGAGTGGCCAGCATGACCCTTCCAAAGGGGATGACCAATGTGGAGGGGAAAGGAAACCATGAGGTTTCAAATATGGAGCGTAGTCGTAGTGCTGAATACTATCCTCAAAGGGAAAATGTTTCTTCTTCACAGAGGTCATCTCAAACCCCAAACCACTGCCCAATGGGCTGCCAAATCGGACGCGGGGCGCAAACGGGTCGCGCAGCATGCCATGGACTTCATCATGAACAATATCGAGAACAAGGACAGAGGTGCCTGAGCCCAGGGGAACTAAGGTTGGGTACTTCTGATGCGCATGGTGCTTTGAGCGTTTCTCTCCAGCAAGTTGGGCTCGAAGTCGGAATGGGTGTTGCAGCCATGGATGGTTCTGGATCAATGTCGAGGGCCTTGGCAAGGACTACCTCCCGGCGGAGCTGTACGGTGAGTGGAACGGATGAGGAGGTTGATCCTGGGGTGCCTTTTCCTCACGGATCGGGCATCCTTGCCAAACCGCCTCCAATGGTTTGGATGGAAGAGAGGATCAACCGAGGCACTACAACAAAGGGCCAACAAGGCCATGGGAAGGGCCGTGAAGGCCATGCAAAGGCAAAGGGCCACATTGGCCATGAAGATGGGAGCCTTACGGGCTACATCAAGGGCAAGGGCATGGGAAAGATTGCCCACAGGGGTCAAGCCGCGATGGCTAGCCCTACTACGGCCTCGATTTGGGAGGTCTCCAAGCCCAAGGATGCTGGTCCAATCGCAAAAAGGGGCCAGGCAGCTATATGGGAACTACATCAACGGCGAGCTCATCATCCATGTCATCTTCGAGGGCAACACCTTTGTATGGGTTCGAACACCAGCCCATCAAAAATTATGCAGGAGCAATCAAGGAGCCTGCAGCACAAGACCTACCACCACGACCACAACGACAGGAGACGGAAGATGGGGATTCCGATGGGGGCTTTGAACTCCTCGGTGAGGACAAGGAGGTGGATCCAACGAAACGCCATGTTCAAGAAGAAGGGCGTCATCAGGCGATGGCAATGGCCCCGCCTGGGGGGAGTGGTGGAGGTGATGATGGCGATGGTGGTCGAGATCGAAGACCTCGGCACCTGGATGATGCCCCAGAGGTGAACATCCAAGAGGAGGAAGAAGGGGATGACGAAGAAGGAGAAGATCATCCTCGACATGTGTGCACGACCATCCCAAAAAGGCCGAGGACTCATGAACGTCCAAGTGGAGGTGGAGATGTTCCATGGTACCCTGGTCATCCTCAATGGACTGCACGCCGTGGTCAAGGGTCCAAAGCAGATGAGTCAGGGGCAGATGTTGGAACCATCCAACACTCCACTCGGAGTCCAAACCTGTCATGGCAGCGCATAATGAGCGCTGGCAACATGCCCAGAGACTTGCACCCCGGCAACCAGGGTGGCACCAGCAGTGGACATGGCCAAGTGACTATGGTAGGCCGTGGAGGTGGAAGCCCTAGGAAGCAAGCGAGGAGCATCGGGCATGCACAGGCGATGGCGAAGGCGATGCAAGCAGTGAACTCTGCTGACACAGCGAATGATGATGCAGCTGTGCCACGGGGCCAAGTGCAAGAGATGTTGGACCTGGCGACGACCCTGGTGGAGCACTTGGAAGGTGGAGGTGGTTCAACTGGAGCCAGTTCCAGCGGTGAACAAGCAGGTGCAGGCACAGGGGGCTCCAGGATGTCAGTGGAGATGCTCCGAGCAAAAGGGGGCAAGAAAGGTGGCCTGACGGCGGAGGAGGTCGAAGCGCACTATGCTGCAAAGGGCAAGCGCAAGGGCAAGTCCGAGCCGGTGGAGGATTCAGCTACGGATGAGGCGGAGGAAGGTGAAGAGAGCCCTGAAGGGCTGGACCCAATAGTTGAGGGTCGAGATGATGATGAGGAAGATGGTGGAGGAGCAGAAGGCGGTGCCGATACAGGCACAGGAACAGGTGGTGGAACAACAGCCACGACAACGGCTACAACGGCCACAGCAACAACGGGCACAACAGCCACGGGCCCTACAAGCCTCACAGAAGTTCCGCAGAGCAGCATGACAGAGCTGCAGGAGGAGGAAGAAAGCGAGGAGGCCAGCTCTTCGACTGAGCCTAGAAGGATCCTGCGGAGTCCCTACAGCAGGGCCTATGGGGCTGCAGTGTGGTCGGGGCAGATAGGGTGGGGTGACGACCTTCCCCCACACCTTCACCCAAAGCCGGAGGAGTACGGCGATGCAACATGGCCAAGTACTCCAGCAGCTGAAGCGGCAGGGAGCAGTTCAGATGTGACAGCTCCTGAATCTCCAAGTGGGGTGCCAGCTGAGAGCCAATTTGCCCATGCCGGAGCCTGCAATTGCTCCAACTGGTACTATGGTGCCGCTGCCCACTGTGGATGAGGAGGTTCCTGCCGGTGACTCCATGCCTGAGGAGGACAACGTCCCTGTGGAGACCGAAGCTTCGGCAGAGAACGAGGTCCCTGTGAATGATGAGGTGGACCATGTGGCGACAGAGGAGCCGGAGGAGGAGATCGAAAGGACCTTGCCACCGAGATGGTGCCGAGAAGAAGGTCAACATGGCATGGGGCCACCACCAACAAGGTGGGATGAGGTGCCGCGCAAGGGATGCAAGGGAGGTCAAGTCCCACTACATGGCCAACGACCCCCACAAGGAGCTCAACCATGGTTCCAACAACATGGAGGAAAGGGAGCCGGGTTTGTCCAGCAACCCTACATGCAACAAGGACCACCAGGGCTCCGAGGACAGCAAGCTCAGAGGGATGCAAGAATCCTCCAGGCGCAAGCGCAGCAGTGGGAAGCCATCTGCAAGTTGAATGCTGCGATGGGAATGCTGCCGCCACGCCCTGTGCCGGTGCAGCTTCTCCGCCCACCTACACCTGGAGTAGGGATCCCGGGCGTCGACTACTCGCTTGCACTTCGTCCTCTACCACCACTACCACCACCTCCAGAAGAAGGATCTCATGGTGGTGTGACGACAGCCTCCAAGGCAGCCGGGACAACGCACGGCCAACATGGACGAGCTCTACGACAACTGGGGCCGAAGCAGCCGCAAGTGTGGGGGACCCTCCAGTTCAGGAGGCAAGACCAATGGCTTCAGCGCCGCGACAGCAGATGATGGGGGTGCCAATGACATGACGACGGCATCAACTCAGGCACCAGAGGCCAGGCCCCGGGGGGCTACACTGGCCCATATGATCCGCATGACCACTGAGTTGCGGACTGGTGGGGTGACACCGCGCCCGGTCAGCCAAATGGACCATGGGTTGCGAACTGTGGCCCGTCCACAGGGGCCGGTGGTGGCACATCCAGATGATCCTGGAAGAGTGCCAGTGGCCGCAAGCCGCAAGCCACAACGAGGAGGTGGTGATCCCGGATGAAAGAGGGACAGAGGAAATCTCTTCGCCGGAGATTAATGATCTCTGTCACCTCCAGATCTTCTTCCTGATCTACACGATCACTGCCATCAAGGTCTTGCGGGATTTTGACAGGTGAGAGCCGGGATTTTTTGGGTGACTGTTTTTAGTCCCCACGCCGTGACTGGCCGATGCGCAAGTTTTTATGCGTTGAGGTCGGTAGGCACAGGTCTTTGCGCCGTAATTTTGCAAGGGCTGGATGACATCAATTCCCAGCAACCCAATTAGATTTTCAGCGGGCACAGTTCTAACCACTACCTGAACTGGTGCCGTAGCTTCAATAAGAGCCTTGAGCCCTGGCAGGAATCTTCTCCATTTAAACATAGCTGAAGCTATGGGGGGAGTGCGAAAGGGATTCAAGTGATGTGCAGATGGTAGTATCTGTTCATATCAGTGTGACAAAGATCTACGCCGACTAGGCTCTTTCGTATCAAAAAGTGCGCAGCTCTGCACTGCACACGGGGAATTTTTGCCCCTAAGTTTGGGGCATTGGGGCCCCAAAAAGAGACAATTGACACCAGAAGCGAGAATTGTTGACCCCCAAATTGGCATTTTTTTTGAATTTTTGTCCCCTTAGTTAAGGGGACAAAAATTCCAAAAATAAGGGGACAATAATTCAAATAGCTTGCAAAATAATTATTGTTCCCTTATTTTTTGGAATTATTGTCCCCTTATTAAGGGGATAATAATTACCAATTTGGGAGACAAAATTCCCAGTTTGGGGGACAACAATTCCCAATTTTGGAAATAAAATTTGGCCCTCAACCACGTTGAATATTTGACCACAAATTGGAAATTTAATGCCTACATTTGGGGACAATAATTCCCCAAATAAGGGGACAATAATTCACCAAATAAGGGGACAATAATTCGCCAGATAAGGGGACAATAATTCACCAGATAAGGGGACAATAATTCACCAGATAAGGGGACAATAATTCACCAGATAAGGAGACAATAATTCACCAAATAAGGGAAAATAGCTCTAAAGAAAACGTGGTAGAGCGCCATGCTAACACATACCGACACACAAAGACACACACACACAAAGACACACATACACACACACAGAGACACATACACACACACAGAGACACACACACACAGAGACACACACACACACAGAGACACACACACACACAGAGACACACACACACACACAGAGACACACACACACAGAGACACACACACAGAGACACACACACACAGAGACACACACACACACAGAGACACACACACAGAGACACAGACACACGGAGACACACACACACACAGAGACACACACACAGAGACACACACACAGAGACACACAGAGACAGACAGAGACACACAGAGACACACAGAGACACACACACACAGAGACACACACACACACAGAAACACACACACACAGAAACACACACACACACAGAAACACACACACAGAGAAACACACACACACACAGAGAAACACACACACACCACACACAAACTCTACATGTCATACTCCACATTCCAAACTTTACACTCACTCCCCACTCCTCACACTACACTCCAGACTCCACACTTTACATTCCCCAATGCCCGCGCCTCACTCTACACTCCACACTTCACACCCCCCACCCCCCGACTCCAGACTCCACACTCTACACTTTACACTCCTTGCTCTACACTTTACATTTTGCACTTTACGCTGCGCACTCTACATTCTGCACCCCCCCCTTTACACTTACACTCCACGCTCCACACTCTACAATCTTAACACTCCCCAATCCCCACTCCCCACTCTACACTCCACACTGCACATTCCCCATACTCTATGCTCCGCAACTTATGCTCTATACTTCACACTCCGCACTCTACACTTTACATTTTGCGCTTTACACTCCACACTTCACACTCTACACGCTACATTCCCCACTCAACACCGCACTATTTTACTCTATGCTTCACACCCCCCACTACAATCACACTTCTGATTTTACACTCCACACCCGACCCCCCCCCCCCCCCCCCAAATCACACTCCCCCCCCCCCCCCTCCGGGCCCCCACCCCCCCCCACCTTCTTTATTCCTCACACTCCAACTTTACACTCCCCGATCCCCACTCGCTCCCCACTCCACACTCTACACTCCAGGCTGCACTCCCCAATCCCCACTCTGCACTCCATACTCCGCACTCCGCGCCTCGCGCTCTACACAGCCCACAAGTTACAATCTCCACCCCAATCGACATTCCACACTCCACACTTCACACTCCACGCTCCACACTTTACACTCCACACTCCACACTTCACACTCCACGCTCCACACTTTACACTCCACACTCCACACATCACACCCCACACTGACTCCACCCTCTACACTCGACACTTTACGCTCCCCAATCCCCACTCCCCACCTTATACTTATACACTCCACACTCCACGCTTTACACCCCCCCTGTTCCGCACTCTTGACACTCCACTTTACGCTTTACACTTAACACTGCGCATTCCACACTTCACGCTTTGCACTTCACACTCCGCACGTCGCACTCCACAATCCCCACTTCGCACTCCACGCTCCAGACTCCGCACTTCACACTCTATACAGTACATTCCCTTCTGAACACTCCAGTGTTTATATTCTACAGTTGGACTTCCACCCTCTCCACTCCACCCCGTTCCAAGGTTCCGGGTCTACACTGGACAAGACTGTTGAAATAACTTGTTTCGCAATAGTGTTTTGCATGACTGCATTCGGGTTCGTTGGTCGTTTTTTTTCAATTTGCTTTTGGGTCTCTGGTCCCCTGGGGTACACCACAGGGAGATTTTCGTGCGAGTTTTCCTTCAAACATAGCAAGTCGAAGTTGTGAAAAGAACGTTTTAGGCGAGACGTCCGTCAAAAACTGCAAGTTGAAACGAAGCTTTTGAACGCGGCTTCAAAAACTGCAAATTGAAGTTGTGAAAGCGAAGCTTTCGCGTCAGGTTTCCTTCCAACTACAAGTTGATTGTGCAATCGGGGCTTTCGTGCATGCAAGGTCGTGCGCAGTTTCCTTCGAAAAATTGCAGGCAGCAATTGTGAAAACCAAGCTTTCATGCGAGGTTTCCTGCCAAAAATCAAGTTAAAGTTGTGAAAATGAAGCTTACCCGAGCAGTTTCCTTCAAAAACTCCAAGTTGAAATTATGAAAAACGCAGCTTTCACGCGGGGTTTGCTTCAAAATTGCAAGGTGAAATTGTGAAAGGGAAGCGTTCGTGGGAGCGTGCCTTCAAAATGTGGAAATTGTGAAAACGAAGTTTTCTTGCAAGGTTTCCTTCCAAAAGCTGTGAATTGAAGTTGTGAAAACGGAGCTTTCGTGAGAAACCTCTTTCAAAAATATTCAAAAATTGCAAGCAGATCAAGCAGCAGTTTTGAAACGCAAGGTTTCCTCTCAAAGCTATACAAGTTGAGTGTGAAATCGAGGTTTTCGTGCGAGGTTTCGTGTTGAAAGTCAATTGGCACTGAATATTGGAAGGAGGTCCCGCACGAAATGCGTTTTTTTAAAGATAGTGGATCCGCGAAACCGTTTGCTTTGCATGGTTGACAAAGCGTGCCTTGGAAGATGGACGCGTTTGCCGAGTGAAGGTCTCGGCTGTCAGTGTCCGGATCATTTTGGATCATGGTCGAATCTGCATCCCGGCGAAACTGACAGTTCAGGCATGCGTCCGTCGCAACTTCAATTTGCAAGCTTGACGGAAACCTCGCGCGAAAGCTTTGTTTGCGCAACATTGCGCAACTGCGTTTGAAAGACGCCCTATATGAACGCTTCGTTTTCACAACTTCAGCTTGCAGCTGTGGAAAGAAACCTCGCATAGAAGCTGGCGTTTTCATGCGTTTTTATCACTTCGAGTTGCAGTTTTTGTAGGTGCCTTCAATGTTGTTGTTTGCTGCTTTTGCGCGCGTGGTTCCAGGGCATATCAATTTCGTAACTCGCTGCTTGAAAGTCACAATGGCGGCGCCAAGGTTGCAACGGCGATCTTTGATGGTTTTGTCCATGTTTTTCCCATTTTGGCCGCTGGTCTTTTTCCTTGTTATATAAAATGTCTTTTTAAATATGCTTCAAATTTGCCATTTTTTGGCTTCAGCGCCGGGTTCCGATTTGGAACAGATTGTGAACCAGAAAGGAGCTGAGCTGAAAAAGGCTGGAGAAGAGTTGGGATGGGGTGAGGAGGAGTGGTGAAAAGAGGAGAAAAAGCTGAGAAGGGATGCGAAGAGATGCGATGAGCTGAGAGGATTTGATTTGAGATGAGATAGGATGGCACGAGCTGCGATGAGCCGAGCCAGAGCTGAGAAGAGATGAGATGAGGTGAGAAGAAGAATTGAGATGACAAGAGCAGAGAAGAGCGGAGCAGAGATGAGATGAGGTGAGATGAGGTGAGAAGAGCTTAGAGAAGCTGAGAGGAGCTGCGATGAGCTGAGTTGGAACGAGCTGAGATGAGCTGAGATGGGCCGAAATGAGCTGCGAAGATCTGAGATGAGCTGAATTGGAAGGAGCTGAGATGAGCTGAGATGGGCCGAGATGAGCTGAGAAGATCTGAGATGAGCTGAAACGAGCTGAGAAGGGGAGAGAAGAGACGAGAAGATATGAGGTGAGATGAGATGAGAGAAATGACGGCTGCGGGGAGACGAGATGAGATCAGATGAGATGACAGGAGCAAGAGAGGTCAGATCATTGAGACGTCAAGAACTTGTTTCTGCAACGCGCCCGGCGTTGTTGGACATCCTCTGCTTTTCGACCCATAGGTTTCGTAATTTGAAAACTTCCGCCCCTGCTTACATTCTGCGGATTTTTATAACATGTTATGTTAGTTATGTTAATTAGTAAAAAATATAACTAGGGTGTAACTAGGGTGTAACTCTTTTTTTTGTTCAAAAAAAATTGGTGATTTTGCGTTTCCTGCACAAGAAGTTGCAATGAACATTACTTTTTCTATTGCTGTTTTTTCTGTGGGACAAGCAGCTTTGTGTGGAAGAAATTTATGTTGTGTGTTAACTTTTGGCACCTAATTTGTTTTCCTTCCACATGGAGGAAAAACATTTCTAAAAATGCTAAGTTTATTTTCAAAATCAGCATTAAATAGGTTGGGTCAAATACATTCATGCTTCTGAAGACAGAAAGCCTTGAAGCAGAGGTTGGTAGGTATATAGGAATGCTACCAAGATCAACAGGACATGAGCTTTTGGTAAAATATTGTTGGCAACAGATCATTTATGGAACCAAAGATATGGCTTATCATCAAAGGAAGTTGGGAAGCAATCTTCCGAGTTACGGACAAATAGAATTGTGGGACTTCAGAGAGTGATGACTTAGAATAGTGGTGACCTAGAGGAGTG
>BGPT01001696.1:40875-57864 GCA_003297045.1 Symbiodinium sp. clade C Y103 | reverse complement strand
TCACGCACGGTGCAAGCAAGTTCTATAGATGAAAAAGGTCTTATAGTATATCCAAAAGGCAACTTCCGCCCCGCCTCGTGCGGGAACTACTGGTATATAATTATATATATGGAATTATCTGGTTGGACGGGAACTGCTTCAATTCAATTCTATTCTGGCGGAGGTAGCTAAGTTATGAATACCCACATGTTTGCTCCACATACCTTGGCATTATACTCAAAACACCCACAAAGTTTGACGGACTCCTCAGAGTATGGCCACTGTTGCCGGACCCGTGCTGTCCCTGGGTTTGGTCACATTGCCGGCTTATGGGTGTTTTTTCTGCAATAAAGGATGTAAGAGTGACAATCCATACCCAACAAACAAATCATGCAAATGGTGACCCTTTCACTGTCCTTCAACATAGCCATCACTACTGTCAACCTCTGACACTCACTTGTCGTTTTGGTCAACTGCCCCGAACGTGTAAATGGTCCCTCAAATGAACACCTTGTAGCCGCACAGCCGCCAAAAGTGGCCACGTGCAGCAACAAATTCAGTGAAAGTTATCCACGACATGCATTCCCAAGAATTTTCAAACCAGCTGCATTTTGATTCCACAACCTTGATCGATCAAAAGCATCACTGGTCACCATGAGGGCGAACACAATTTCAAGATGTCCAGTTTGAGCAGCCATTTTTTTGAAGGCATTGCACCACCGTCTCTCAGTCTGACTTGTTTGCCCCGGCTTTCATGCAGCGTGCTCCCTAGGAGGGAACGTTCTCCCGCTGTCATGTTTAACATGATTTCACATGGTAGCCACATCTACCTCAACATCAGTAACTTCAGGCTTTAGCTCACCATCCACACATTGCAGATTGCTGATGCCAGCTTGCATCATGTCCTTTTCAACTAGTGCAACTAGTTGGCACTAGTGGCGCCACAGTCTCAGTGCAAGTGTCAAGTAAAACATGAAGTACTTCTGTGTGCCCTTGAGAGCTGCTGCAAACAAAAACTGTTGCCTCTCATCGCATCCAACCTGGCCAACCTTAACCTTACTCAACAATGGAAGAACTTCCGCATGGCCGTGGCTGCCAAAAACAATGGTGTTGGTTCACCAAAGGTTCCATGGGTACCTGATCCAAATAGAGCACAGACTGCATCTGCCTGACCTTCCCAGTAGGAATGCAGAGGTGTCATGCCAGTGGCCGTCCAGCGTCAGATAGTGGCATTACGCCTCCCACATCACCTGTGGATTTTGTGGCCAAAGCGTTCAATTTCATCTGCATTGCCTTCCATGGATATCTTGGATGCTAGGATCAACTTCTGGTCTTGCTCAACAGTGGCCCATGCTTGCTCAAAGTCAAGAAATAAAACTTCCACGTCTTCATGGCCTAGAATAAGGTCATCACGGATTTCCCTGCCATCTTCATGACCTTTGCCGGAATCTAGAACATCCAGTCATATCCAGTCCATGCAGACATGCAGCGCTTTGCCTTTGCAGACTTAAACTCATTTTCATCAAACATGAACTACCGATGCCAGTGTGCCCACTGACACTGCTGAGCGCAAGTGGACCATCAGAATAACTGATGTCCACCTACAAATTGAATCCTGAGCCAAATAAGTCAAGAAAATTCTTGAGTTTAGGTCATCAGATGTCTTAAGGTTTGATTTGTGAGACATCGGCATACTGCATACTGGTACAAAATACGAAATGGCACCAACATGTGCCAACGCATCATACGATAACACCGTATGACTATCTACAAGACGAAACGGTGTCACCAGGTGTATCATGAGTGCAAATATATTTGCATACTTAATATCTAGTGCCACAAGTATATCAACGTAATGTATACAAATTCATATACCGCCATACATGTACATCATGCGGAAACCAAACATATGGTATCTAGCAATTCATAGATCCATGTTGCTTCTCTATGTAAAAAAAAAAATGTGATTGCTCGGTCCGTATGGCCTATAGGCAGACAGGTCCCCCTTCAGTCTCACAGCACGGAAAACTACCTGTCAGCTCCGCCAGCGACAAGGGTTCCACTGGGATTCTCCATGTCTCCATGTTTCTGCCAAGAAAAAACAAAACAACAAACAAACCGTAACAAACCCCTAAAATCGGACCCTTTCAATTTCATAGCTCCGCCAACTGCTGCAGTTCGAACATCTTTTTTGCTCTCCAACTCGTCACCAAAACTCTTCCCAGCAATCAATAACCCTGAGCCGAAAAAGTTAGACTTCAGCACAATCGGAGTAGGAACTTCGCTACCCCTGCTCAACCATCCCCAGTTAAGTCTCCGCACAGAGCGCTCTGCCGGCAGTTGGTGCCAAGCAAGGGCTGTGGAACGCAAGAGCGACCGAACCCAAGCCTAGCGGTTTAGCACCGTGAGTTTCGACAAGGAATAGGCTGCGGGAAAAAACAATACTTTTTCGTATTTGTATACCGCGGTGTTAAGATGGACCAACCATTCCGGGATTATGATCATATCAATGGTGAACAGGATATTCAAGCAATAGATGATGAAAAATGGATGGACATATTACCGATGGAGAAGGATCATGTCACACAGGCAAAATAAGGGCAAAAAGACTTGGTGAACTGGCTGAACAATATCTCGCGCAGCGTGCTCTATCCCGTTGCAAATTCATAACCTTTGGCGATCCTAGATTATTTGTTCTGTTCAAGAATGCGCTGTATCCCCGGGAACTGTCAATGCTTTGCAAGAAAGACACACATACTCAAAAGCAAGTTAAAACCTGCGCTTCAGTAAGATAGGCACCAAAAAGGGCAAGAGCGTCTCTATGCTTGTTAAATTCGAATCAAAACCTTAACATTCGACATTCGGTCCAGACCGGGCACTGAGCAGCAGTGCAGGCTACTGAATTTGCTTTGCAAATCACCTTCAGGCTTTAGGCCCTAGGCAGTGCAAAGTCGCAGATGGCAAAGTAAATCTTCAGCACAACATGGCAACATGTTCTGCAACATCTCGGCTTATCCACATCCAAATCTCGGCAATTGCACAGGAACAGGGCATGTGCAAAAGGGGGTCGCTGCTGCTCCACGAGGGTCATAAGGAAACCCTGCTGTCAAACACAGCTGCAGAGGCCGATTGAAACCAGGCTGAAGCTCCAGGTTGATCCAAATCAAATCGAGTGAATCCAGTGGCTGGGTTGAGGCCGATGCATTCCCTCATGGTATCTCATGGTATCAGAAGGCTTTTGATAGTCCCAAACAGGAACTTGTGAATAGATGAGACATGATGAGACAATGAAGATGCATTGAATCATACATCGTGAATCATGAAATACAAAATATAGTTCTTATTGTTTAATGTTTAAACTTTAAACAACCATTTGAAAACAATTTTGTCAAATTGATAGGTCCCAAAGTTTCAGAAAACAGTACGGAGTGCTAGTGTTCTGGCACGTCAGAGCTGGGATTCTGAAACATCAATGATTTGAATCATGGAAAGCCAGTGACGACAAACACCACCAGCCACAACCCCTCCCTTGTCCCAACCTGGGTCAGATCAGCGTTGACACGTTCCCTACACTTTGCATCCAACAGGGTGAGAACGTAGAAGGCCAGGGCACCCGTGGCCGACTCAGCTGGAGCTCCTGCTAAGATCTGATTAAGTTTAGTTCAGCATGGTTCCAAAGGTCCAAGAAAATTTGCGAGGCCAAATCACCAAAGGTTGGTTTTCATCATGTTTTCATATGATGTGTCTGATCATGTGTTTCAGAAAATGTGTGATACACTCCTCCCATCTGGTTCTTTTCTTTTTTCACAGGAATTATGAGAAACTCCAGTCCTGCAGCAATCTTTGCTTGCACCAGTAATCGTGCAGCTTGCACCAACGACTTCATGCCGTCGAAGTCTCCGATGGGACCCGGCAGGTCAACCTTGAGGGGCCCGGAGGGGCCAATAGGGATGGGCCATGCTGATTTGCCTGATAGCTAGAAAAAAGATGAAAAAACATATAAGTAACATGAGTACATCTGGGTCTATGATGGTTTATAGTGATTTATAATGGTTTATATTTTACGACACTATAAAACATTGTACAACATGTTTACCAATACGATTGTTGTAAAATATGGGTTTTGTAACTACCAACTATAGTAAAAATAGATAAATATACAACATTATAGACCCATATAACGATCATGTTTGTTGTGGAGCCATAGGATATCACAGGATCCATGAAATCCATGGACTATGCCTTGATAGCCATAGGCAAATCCAGGCCTGGCTCAGGATGTCTTGCAAAGGGAGGGGAGCTTCCGTTTCGGCATCCCCTTCATCCCCGGACCAAAGCTTGCCTGAGATGTCTTGAGATGTCTGAGACCCTCTAGCCGTGTCGCGTTTGTGGACAAACAGCATCAAATAGCTACAAAATCTTATGATGAAGACATCCTCGAGTGCAGCTTTTTGGAACCCCGGTCCGCATTACTCATATTCCTCAGTGCAGTACCACTAGATGTACCAATATTTGTACCACATGTCATTCCAGGCTCTTCCACCAGAGGAAGGTGGCATTTCAGAATGTGTATTCAATCCGATCCTAAATGCCTGGAACTTATCGATTGGCGTCGCATTAAATTATGCGACCAAATGTCACCAAACTATCTTCTAGTTTGAAGAGGAACGATATTATATTATGGGCTCACCAACTCAGCTCTACACGTCCTGGCCTTTGACAAGGAAACAGCTGGTTATTGGCTGAAACCTGACTGCCAAGTCGATCGAGTCGCTGGCGCCCCCTCCTGTCGTGGCTGGTTCCCAAAGCTCCGCTTGCCGTGTCAGCTGCAGCTCCACCAACTCCGAGAAGGTGCGACCTTTGCTCTGCAGAAATGTTCGACATGCCAACGGCTGCCAACTCCGATGGATTTCTGAGGGGATGACCTAAATTCATCGTGAAATTGCCACAGGATCATGTTAGAGTCATGTAATATTATACTGTAATATCATGAAATACTACTTCCACAGACTTCACCATGTTGATCTTTTTCGTCTGTGGAAGTCCCTCCTATGCCTCCTGCAGGTGTATCGGAAGTCTAAGAGATGTGGCTCCAGTAGATGTTCAACTACCTCTTGGCATTTCACAAAAACACCATAACATTACATGTTTTCACGCACATCAAGGGAGACGGAAATCCTGGGCTTCTTTTGGGTCGAACTACGTCCAACTCTCTTCCATTTTGGCCAGTATCGTATTCGTCGTATCTACTTCTTTCGCGGAATTTCTGCATGTCATTGTAGGTCAGTATAGGTAAGTAATATTTCAGGGTGGACACAAAGCGGCATCCATGAACATCTATGAACATCTATGAACATCTATGAACATCTATGAACATCTATGAACATCTATGAACATCTGTGAACATCTATGAACATCTATGAACATCTATCCATCCTTATCCATCCTTATCCATCCTTATCACACCTTATTCCCCCCAAAACTATCCTGACATCTTCGCACCTGGGAAATTCATGGCCGTGGGAAGGTCAGCAGCGGCCATGGGTGTAACGATGGGAGATGCAAACTCGTCCTGGTGAAGTCACATGGCTCACATGGCTGACATAGACATGTTCCCCCTAATTTTGGATATCTTTGCTCAGGTGCAAGGAATAGATTCTGAATAGATGGATTTGTGAAAGAGTCTCCTTCGGATCTTCAAATTCGCAGCACTCCAATTGGATCCATTCCCTGATGATCTTGACACCATCAGAGCAGGTAGGATCTCTGTCCGAAAGACTTTCAATTGGATTGAGACTCCATGGGGGTCCCGAAGTTGTGACAATTTTTGAGAGTTCTAACTTCTAATTTTTGAGACACTCAACAGTGTTGGCCGATGGCCTATTTCCTCATCTTTTTCTCATCCCTTCTGCACCTTGAGGGCTTGTTGTAAGCGCTTCAAACCTTCGCGGTCGTCGCGCTTCTCCCGACGATCCGCTTTCAGCACCGCCAAGGAACGACTGGCTTGGTACCTAGTGGAGGCCGTTGTAAGAGTAGAAACTGATAGAAACTGATAGAATAGAACCATACAGAACCCCTTCCCACCAATTCAAAAATGACAGACCCTGCATACAGGGAATATATATGAATATATGGGGATATGCCTTGACATTGAAGCTGAGGCTCTGAGTCTTGCATCAGGCATACTAACCACAGTGGGCCCAAACAGCATCTTTCAGAGAAAGTATTGCACAATCCGATTGCTTATCTGGCTAGCATGCCCGGGCAGGCAAGAGTCGCCTGATGTGGGCTGAATGATGCTGACATCTTGGTCTGCACTCAGCTATCAACCCTTTTAGAGGCACGTGTTCAAGGCCTGCATGGGGTGATTGAACGCTGTGAAGCAACACTCTGCACACTATTGCATCCAATGTGCGACAATACAAAACCCACCCAATGGATCCCAATGGTGTTTTTTGCATCTTTGGCTGCACAGAATCCATCAAAATCCTGGCAACCATGATCAATAGCAATGATAGCAATGACAATAACTTTGTTGTGATGTTTTTTTCCAATTTTTGTTATATATTTTTTCATGTTTTTCCATACTTGTCCATATATGTCCCATCATTTCATGAATGTTCATCACCAGTCCATGGGGCACCAGTCGGCCCACAGCAAGGCACTTCGGCCTCGTGGGCCCGCCTTGTGGCGATCTTCGGCCAATGTTTGGATCTGGAGTCAGCTAGATGTAACAAGAATATTCCAATTCCAACATGTTTCATCGATTTCCATCGTATTTCCAAGAGCTTTGATCATATACAAGCATATTCCATATAGTATTTCATAGTTTTTTACGCCTGATGTTTAGAGATTCAAAAAAAAAATGATAGGCTGATCTGAAACTGGCCGATGCCCGCTGAATCAGATCAAAAGCATCCCAGTTGAAAAACTGATTTATATCATCTACACCTGCAAACAATGACACTTTGGTAAGCTGTTAGACCATACACCAAGATGGGTAGCCCAATTCTTGTTTCCAGAACAAGGGCCTGGAAGGGGTCCGCACCAAACTGCAGGAGCAGCTCGCACAAATCACCCCTCGCGAGGTCAGTCTAGAGTTGAACCGTGACCAAATGTGTTGTAGAGATTAGAGACTTGTAAATTGTGTGGTTATTGGTTCCAAGCACTGAAAGACCGGACATAGAGCATCTTATTGTGGAGCTTCCCCTGAAAGATTGCAGAGACATCATGAGCAAACGCAGCATAGAAAGTCTCTTGACAGCCTCTTGCACTGACAAAAGCACATATAACCACTCTCCAACATCCTGACTTGCACTGGGCGATGAGACCTGAAAAATAAAAGTATATCAAACATTATCAAACATATTGACATGTGTGAAATTTGATCTTTGATTACGCCAAGACCATGTTGACAATGTATCAAAACTACCAAAATGCAGGATGTTCCAGGGCCCTCATCCCAGTGCCCCGGCGATTCCCAGCCTATCCGCCATTGCAGCAAGTATCAATGGCGTCCATCCCGCAGCGTTGCCACAGTTGGGATCGCCCTTACTTTCCAGGACTTGCCGAACGGCCGCCAAGTCATCCTGTAGGCTTCACTGAGACAGATGAAATGAATGGATTTTGCATAGAACTTTCAAGGTATTCTTCCACAAAGAGCCCAAAAGGAGTAAGATCTTTTACATCTAAATCTAAGTATAATCTAAGTATATCTAAGTCTTTTTTCGTGGTAGACCCAGAGTATAATATGTAATAACATGTAATGGCCATGCAGTCTTGGTGGTGATACGGGGAACAAATGCCGGAGTCAAGCCACTTGGGTATTCAAAATGACGACAGAAACGGAAACGTGGTACCGAGTGGATGGTACCCAGCCTTTTGTCCAAAGTGTGTCAAGAGAGTAGACCTCGGAATCAGCTCAGTAGCTGCATAGCTTCAAGGACTTTTTTCGATGAATAATTCCATCCCACGTTCTGTTCTGTTCCATCCAATCCCTGAGTAAGTACAAAATTGATGGAAAATGATGGAAACATAGTGACTATGGATTTGGATGGATCTGGGTTCTCGTCTCTATCTATGGGATCAACCATTCGAACCATTCGTGCTCCATCTCCAACGGTGCCAAGACATGCCAAGACATGCCACGACATGCCACGACATGCCATGACAATCATGCTCGGAAGCATGGATCTAGAATTTGAATGCATCTGTATTGCGTACATATTGAACGTCTCCAGACATGTACAGATGTGCTTAATGTCAACCCTGGATTGATAAACTATGGTTTCTTAATAAGAGAGGTAATCCCCCAAGTCACAATCTACTACTTCAATGGTACCCCCCCAATTATATAAACAGTCTAGGGGTTAATCATTAATGCAGGGTTGACATTACCTCAGCTTAGACTTGACATGACAAAACAAGGCTCCAGACCAAACTTGAAGGCAGTTTGGTCTCAGCAGCAGCTTGGTTGGAAGCTGCGCCACGGTCAAAGGCGTCATGCCATCCTCTGCGAAGTGACAAAGGTGATCCCGATACAACACACGCAGCTTGCGTCAGCTATGAGCTGAGCGTGGTTGGCTGTGCAAAAAACATGTCTTCTTCAACCGTGATGCTGGAATCAACCGACCTTAAGCAAAACAAGATGTGTCAAGACCTTTAGGAGTGTGTTTGAGGTGGGATTTAGGATCAGAATCAGAACCGTGTCACTGGAGTATCATCTACTACCGTCCTCTAGTCACAAACGCTTGTCAAGAAAGTGGACAGGCGGAAGAAACAAGTACTGAATTGCCGAATTGATCTTGCTATTTGGCGGAACAGTGACATTGGCTTCGCTTTTGGTTTTCAGGCTTAGTTTCCCACACTTTTGAGCAACTTCTATCGCAACATACTTTTTCTGTAGTCCTACAGTGTTACCAAATACATTTCAAGCTGAGATTGTCTGTCATGTTCCAGCAAACGGTCACTTTCACCCATCCAAAGTTTGAAAACGACCAAGCATAGCCATTTCTATTGCTTGGCATGTTGATGTTGCAATCTCTCCATATCACTCCTCTGCTTCCAGAATCGCCCACCATTCCTTGGGCGAGAAAGTGGAGGGCTTACTCTGCGAAACATGCTGAAATGTGAGTGGCTGGGAGGTCAGAATTGCATCCTATATGACTGTATGGGTACACCTAGAGGTACACGGCGGACCCGCTCCGTGTGATTGTGATTCACCCCGTTTCAGAGGTGCTGAGAGATTTATGTGAAAACTAGGGACTGAAAATTGCGATATGAATGCCCCCCAACAGAGGTTGCCTTGTTTGCTTTGTTTGGGTGTATTGGAGCATCCATTTGTTGGCGGGGTCAACCTCAGCTCAGCAGCTCAAACATTTGCACAACCAACAGGTAGGGCGCTTCCTCCAACCCGCAGGTTTGACGCTGTCAACTTGACACCTCAACTTTACGAGTTGTCTGAGTGGCTGCTTGCGCACCACCTTCAGGAACCGAGCCAAATGGTATAAATCTCATCAAGCGGGTTGGAACTTCGCGGATTCATCGTTTTCATCAGGTTCCGTCCAGGAGCAGAAAGATTTTCGGATGGATTTCAAATCCTCATGCACATCCCCCAGATGATGAAACGGAACATTTCCGACATCATCAACGAGGTCATGCCCGCGAGTCATGGGATCTGGGTTGAAAGTCTTTAGGAACACATGGCTATGCCAAGCACCGAGAACTCGAGAAACTCTGAAATCGCCATCAAATGACCGCCAGAAGCTTACCCTCCAGTAATCGTATTGGGAGTCTAATCTGGCCCTTTTATACGACTTTCCGACTGAAATGTGGGATTCAACATTGTCAAGTTTGCTTCCAGAGGTACTACCCCTGGCTTCAAAGGTCCTTGCTACGAACTGCTCGCGTGTACTTGCCAAATAGGATAATCATACGTGCACCCACATAGTAGCAATGAATTCTGTTGAGTTATGTTATGTTGCCTTCATGCGAAATTTAGGTGGTGTAATCATGTGTAATTCCTCAGAGACTTCACTGGCGCAGCCGAACACCCCAAGTTTTTGCACCGCGCAGCACAATCAGTTCTCTGAACGTTCAGGCCGTCGTAACTGCAGCCATCACAGAGCCACAGGAGCACTTCACTGCGGCCCATACCTATTGCTCAAAAAAACACTGGTTTGTAGTTGTTTACATCCCAACTTTTCAGGGTTTATAGCTGTTTCTCATGAAACTGGCCTTTCTCGGGGCCGTGAGCTGCCGTGACTTCGTGCTTCATCCTGCACCCTCCATGATGGCGCGGCGATTCCGTTTCGGTCCTATGGAGCTTTCTGTAGCGCTTCCGTTTCGGTTTTGCAGCGGTCATTGGATCGAAAGGATGCCCGTGGAAACAATGGATATACAAAAATTTGACCACATGGTGCCACGGTTGAGGTCAATGAAATCGTAGTATCTCGTCCCATCCAAATGCTACGGTACAATGTTTAAGCATTGTCAACTTCACTTTTTCACTTGACCACTGCGTGAACTGGCCGCAGGCCGCGTTGAAACGATGTGCGAGATGCGCACGGGCAACCAATCTACCAGCAAAAATGATCTCGCAAACAATTAGTTGCATTATGATATTGCATTCTTTAATGTTATCATGTTTCCATCATATATTATTTGGGATAAAGGGCGGTTTCGGGCGTGATTTTTTTTGCGCATGTTTTTCAGGCCCTTACTTGTGAACCTATGTCAATCCAATCACTTGAGCTCTCTAGCATCAACTAACTGTATATATTATATATGTCATGTCAAGTAGGCAGGTTCCTTGAGGACAGAAATGCTTTTGCGAACACATGCATTTATTACAACACAGACAGTAGCATTCTTGCAAACACATACACTTCTTTGTGCAAGGGGAGGTTAAAGGTGGAGGTTTTCTAACCAAACAAATGTGGTCTTGCATCAGGAAAGGAATGCCTAACTTTTAACCGTTTCCTAACACCACTTTGACATCGAAAACCTATTCTCCAAGGAAGGTGCGCCCCTAGGGCCAACCATCACATCCCCCAACACATTGAAATGGACAACCTAGTCTCTAAAGAAAAAGGTCTGCTAGGACCATTCAGCATTTTCTTCATGGAAAGCCAAGCTCATCCCTTCTGGAAAATCCAGCACTGTCCCTATGGAATATCCAACACTGTGGAAGGAGAGCCTAGTGTCTAAAGAAGGTGCGCCCCCAGGAACATCCAGCACTTTGGCTATTGAATGCCAAGCTCTTTGACCAGAAAACCGACATTGTGAAATAGAGAGATATAGAGAGCCTATTCTTTAAAGAAGATGCTGAAAAAGGTGTGCCTCCAGGACCATCCAGCAGTTTCTCCAGGAAGCAAATGCTCAATGGTCCTAGGGGCACACCCTGTTTAGACACTAGACTCTCCATTCCACAGTGTTGGATATTCCATAGGGACAGTGCTCGATTTTCCACAACGGAAAGGCTTCTTTAAAAGGTGTCAAGCATCTTGTGCGATCTCTGGATGCTAAGTCAAAGAAAAAAGGCTGGATGGTTGTAGGGCGCCCTTTCCTTAGATATTTAAAAGGCGTTCCATTTCAAAGTCTTGGTTTCCTGGTGAAATAGCTTGGTTTTCCATGGAGAAAATACTAGATGGGAAGGCTTCTTTAACAGGAACATGCTGCATGGTCCTAGAGGCACCCCTTCTTTAGACGATGTGCTCTCCATTTCAAAATCTTGGGTTTTCCACAAGGGCAAGCTTCTTTAAAGGGAAAATGCTGGATGGTTTTGGGGCACCCTTTCCTTGGATCATAGGCTTTCCATTTCAAAGTTTTAGTTTTCCGGTCAAAGAGCCTGGCTTTCCATGGAGCAAGGGAAAATTCTGGATGGTTCTAGGGCACAATTTCCTTGGATAATAGGCCTTCCATTTCAAAGTCTTGGTTTTCTGGTCAAAGAGCTCAGCTTTCCATGAAGAAAATGTTGGATCTTGCTGGAAGGGAAAATGCGGGATGGTCAAGGGCAGGGGCACCTTTTCCTTAGCCTTAGATAATAGGCTTGTCATGTCGAAGCCCTGGTTTTCTGGTCAAAGGGCTTGGCTATCTCCATGGAAAAAATGTGGGATTGTCTCAGAGCACGCTTTCTTTAAAAAAGAAGCTCCCCATTTCCCAAACAGCCCCCCCTAGGACGATCTCCAACACAGCTTGCTCCCAGCCCCCCCCCTCCCCCCCTCCCCTGGCAGGTGTGTCCTAGGAGCCTAGGACGATCTCCAACACTAGGAGTGTGCAATGTCTTGGGACGATCTCCAGCACTATCCTTTCATCTCTTCTGTCTTGTGGCAGCTACACTGACACTTGCGCTGTATGAGCGGCGCTCATATTTGTCTTATTGCGGCTGCTTCTCCTCTTGCATCTATGTCCTTATCCACACTGTGAAAAGACAAGTCTCCAAAAACATTATTTTTTTCACGCCCGATACCGCCCTTTAGCCATTATTTGATAATTCTTGGCAATTATGATTGTTACCTTTCAGTGGAACCAACGAACATCCTTCTAAGTTCACAGCTTAGTAGGTTCATGCGTGGATGCACAGACACACACACACACACACACACTACTCACTATATGTATGACTCCTCAGTTGTACAACTTCTTTGCATGTGATCGTCCGGGACGGTACTCAGGGGAAATGTCTGCATTGCTACTGGGATGTCCCCATAAGCGCGTGGCTCATAAGTCGGTACATCATGGTACATCAATTACAAGTAGCATGTTGCATCGTGTTACTACACTGTGAATTGGGATCAACTGAATGATTGCACCATTTAACCAACTGACTGGAAGCTCTGACTCACACTAGTCACTCATCACTAATCCACCAAGCTTTGAAGAAAATCAGAGAGTTGCCCATGGCCAGTTGTCCAGCCGCCACAGCTGAGAGGCGCAGGTGGCCGTCCACAGAGCTTCGAATCATCGAGGCAATACACATGTGGACCACTGAGAAAATATAGTGACTCATGGACATGCTTTCCACGTTGTAATTGCCTTTGATGGTCGTTATAATCGCTATTGAATCATGGCTGTCAATGTCCTACCTTATGCAACAACCACTCATACCGCCCATTCCTGCTGCTGAAGTGTCCACGTTTGATTGCAAGATCCGCACATTTTTCTTGGTGATATACCCTACCCTACCATCCATAAAAATGGAAGGTCGCAAGACTTTGACTTTGGAGGAAAGTCATCTCTGAAATCTCATGTTCCAGGTTCATCCAGGTTATATGTTACTTGTGTAAGGTCCTCATCACTTTTTGTCAGCTTGCATCGTAGCCACTGGCATCTCCAGAGCTGCCTCTGGCTACAGCTTTTGGACAACATCCCACTGCTTTCCAAGCAGATCAGTTTGTCTCAAATTTCAAAACATACGGTTCATCAATCAACTTGTCCAAAATTTCATATCTATATCATGAATGACCACCATCTGTGCAAATATTCTAATATATGTTTAAATTTACCCCTAATATATGGCCAAATACTCGGGACATTGATGTTTCAATCCATGGGACAGAGTGGGGTTCCAAAATTTGAGACAACTCCAAGTAGACTATCAAGTCTGAAAATGTACGTATTCAACCTGGATTCATCCAGCATCATTGCTTGTGAGGACAAAAGGGAGGAGCGGTTCTCCTCCGGTAATCAAACATGGCAAATGAAAATGCACCAGCTACAGTTGATTTTCCCCTTCAAACCTCCATCTAAATGGGAATTCCTACCATTGTCATGTTTGATTACCGAAGGTACTTCAAAAATGAGCCCAGAAGTAGGGCTCGAATATAGTAGCGGGACAAGACACCATGCTAGCTGGCTGGAATTCCTTCCAGTCAGGAAGTTCCGATTTGAAGCTCCCAAATATCCAAGAGGAAACAAACAACTCGAAAGAAAGCGTGAACTCATGTTATCAGGGTCTTCATTTTCAATCCATTGCAATTGTCCTAGAGGAAATCCTAACACTGGCCAGAAAGAGCCATTGGAAGCAACCTTTCTTGATTTTACATGATTTTGTCGTCTCTCATGGTTGCTCATATTCTTAATTTTGTCTTGAGTTTTCAAATGGTCTTGAAACATTCAACAGGAAATCCTCACTGTGGGGACGCCTGCCACTTTCCTGCTACTCATGGTTGCCCACTTGCTCCTGAATCCTTGCCCTCATTGGCTATCTGGTTCGCATCTGCACCTCCGGAATCTCCGGGCTGCAGAGCTGGGGGATCATCTGGTCTCGCGCCCTGGGCACCGCCGCCTTCTGCGGGAAGCAACTGTGCCACGCCATGGTCGCCAGCTGGATCTTGGCCGGGGTGGGGATTTCCGGCCCCGCCGACATCCTCGCCTTGCTCAGCACGGTTGCCTCCATCAAGGGCGGGACGGGCTGGGCGGTTCCACCGGGGAACGAAGATTGGTCCTGGTGAGTCTAAGGCACGGTCGCTGACTCTGTCCAACAACCTTTGCGAGGGAGCCTCCAAGCCAAGGGCGCGAACAAACCTCAAGTCATCCATGGGGTCTGATGCAAGTCGAGCCGCTGTATCTTGAGCCAAGAACCTGCCAACTCTTCTGATTGGACCAGTTGTCAAGCACGACTCTTACATACACTCACTATGGGCAACTGTGCACCACTGTTCCATGCGGATCTTGCAAACAGCTTGCTGACAGTCTCTCTAGGCTTATAATGGCTTATATGCAAGCTGTTTGTGTTGTGGAAATTGATCACCTTCTTGTCATCCAAAACAGGCTCAAGTACCATGTACCGCAATGTTTGCACTACGTTCTGGCTTCCGATAGATTGACAATGCGCTGCAATCAAAGCTCTTATATAGACGGTTCCAATGCGTTGCGTTTGCGATGCAGAGGTCCAAGACATTCCCAGACTTTCTTCAATTGTACAATGCGCAGACACGTCAGCAGTGGTCAAACATTCAAAACAACATTCAATACAAACTGGTCAGTATTCCTCAAATTCCACCACGTTGCAACACAGGCCGTTCCCATGACCCCCTTTTTTGGAGCTGGGCTACACTCTGTTGTGGCGGGTTGTGCCTTCTGTCTATAATAATGGTGTCAGCAGTTTTGGGCAAGCGGCGCGCTTTGGACTCGTAAAGCTTCAAAGGTGCGAGCAACCCAAACATGGTTTCTGTATTGGAGCAATGACAAACAAATCCTATAAGTGAAGGCTGTCACGAACAAGTATGCTGTTGACAAAACACCAAGCCACTTGGCACACCAATTCCAAACATAAATATGTACTGAGAGAACTAGATGGGGACAAAAACCCTACCAATTTGATCATATATTTGCTAAGGGGTGCATGCCAAAGGCGGGATTCCCATGCTGAACATGAATTGGATTAAGATGGTTGAAGTAATCTCATCGTTGGGTTTTTGGATGCATTGCTTTTCACCAGGCCCTAGGTCTACAAAAGGACTTTGAAACTGACACGAAATCGAAAGCCAGTCAACCGTGTAGTGAAGTATCATCCCTGTGGCAGTCTATAACCTATGAAAATCGAGGCCAACAAGGTCAGTTACAAGACGAAATGATCACAGCCGAGATTCCTTCTGCTTTCCCAAACCTCCTTGTGAAAGCAATGACTTCAAAATGGCACCTCCCCAGGCGCTGTGAAAGCTCAATGACAAACATCACCTCCCTGTTGTTTCATATGAACGGGCCCTCTTTTCGGTGGCCCTTTGGTGGGCCAAAATGGGTTCCTGATGCCAAGCCCCACCTTCCAGCCTTGGCTCCTAGGAGAACACCATCATGGGTCCAATGGGTCCAATGGGTTCAATGTGCAAATACCAAGCAGTCATATCCCAATCCGTAGACATCTATTTTCCCATAGCTGGAAAGAGTCTTGATATGTCTTGATAAGGGCCAATGGCAACCTTCCTGTGGCCAATGGCTGGCCAGTGGGACAACTGCCACTGGTTTGTTGAGTTTGGGACGTTCTTGTCCTCATCCAGATAGGCCGATTTTGTTAGTAGACCCTATGTGGATATATACATATATATATATACATATATATATATATATATATCTATACATATATATATATATATATACATATATATATATACATATATATATCTATACATATATATATATACATATGTATATGTAGATACAATATAAATTCTACCAACCCAGCCTGGCTTCCCCGTTGTGGTTCCCGTTCTGGTTCCCAGCCTCTGGGTCCACCCATTTTGGTCACTAGGTGCAAACGTCGCGACCGTGGAGCAAGGCCATAGCGTGAAATGGCCTTGGCCCAAGGCGAAAGGCCAGCGGCTTTGAGGAACGCCCTAAAAGGAACCTGATGGAACGACCATCTTTCCATTCTTTCACATATTTGGTACACGTTTTCACATGTGACATCATGTGACATATTTCAAAAAATGTGAAATGGTATTGAACAGTTTCTCGCTTCCACTTCAATCATTTCACTTCAACATCAACAGAAGGCACCCTTTGGTACCGAAATGGAAGTGAACAAACTCCATATGTGCGACGGTCAAAACTCAATTCATGTGGTGAGGTCATGGCATCGCTTCATAAGGCCCCCTATCGCTACACACAGTCTCAGCACC
The DNA here is from genome assembly GCA_003297045.1 of Symbiodinium sp. clade C Y103. Lineage (NCBI taxonomy): Eukaryota > Dinophyceae > Suessiales > Symbiodiniaceae > Cladocopium > Cladocopium sp. clade C. The sequence continues at coordinate 41,266 of BGPT01001696.1, read as the reverse complement.
TTTTTGCGCATTGACTGTTGAAGTGAGATTGGCAAAGGCATGTACGAGCTGCGGAACGAGAGGAAAGGAAGAGAAGAAACGGAAAAGAGGAAAGGGAAGAAGAGAGGAGGAGGGAAGGAAAAGAACAGGGAAGAGAGGAAAGGGAAGAGAGAAAAANAGGAAGAGAAGAAACGGAAAAGAGGAAAGGGAAGAAGAGAGGAGGAGGGAAGGAAAAGAACAGGGAAGAGAGGAAAGGGAAGAGAGAAAAAGGAAGAAGAGAGGAAGAGGAGGGGAAGAGGAAAGGGAAGAGAGGAAAGGAAGAAGAGAGGAAGAGGAGGGGAAGAGGAAAGGGAAGAGAGGAAAAGGAAGAAGAGAGGAAGAGGAGGGGAAGAGGAAAGGGAAGAGAGGAAAA
>BGPT01001696.1:2560-16707 GCA_003297045.1 Symbiodinium sp. clade C Y103 | reverse complement strand
ATTTCCGAAATCGCCAAATTTTGGTGAAAATTGGGGAAAGTCATCCGAAAATTCCCGGGAAATTTCGGACTTTTGGCAAAATTACATTATGTATTGGGTCAATTCCGGCTACAAATACGGGGTTTCCAACAGAGGCGCCCGCTTTTTCGACAAGGGTATCGTTTTATGTAATAATATTTATATAATCTATTTATACATAATATATGTATAATATATGAAGATATCAATGATACATTATTTGTTAATTTTGTATTGAATTTTGACGGAGATAAGTTTTGTTGTGGAAATTATCTTCATCAAGCGGTCTGAGATTCAGGAAGTTGAATTTCCTTTGGAAATAATTCCGCAGCTCTGAAGGACTACGGCGCAACCGACCAGTTGAAATGCTTATTGGTTTGGAGCCATTGATTCACTGAAGGATACAGAGGAATTCAGAATGTCAAAATAATGAATATCACAATATTAAAGTACGAAGGGATAAAATCAACAATACAGGGGATTGACAATGGACTCCCCTCACCAGGGGTTCGCTGTGGTGCAAATACAAAGCTCCGCAGCCCATCTGAAACCCCACATAGATCATCATTACTCTTTTCGGGATCGACAGATGTCAAAAACTTACCAAGCAAATTATGCTTTTGACATGGCCACGGAAAAGCACCTGGTTGGTTCCGAAACCAGCTTTTCACTAGATCGAAATCTACGGTAGTTAGAGCCCTTCCAAAAAAAACTGCTGAATGGTCCATGAAATGGGGATTTGAACCATCACATGACTCAACGATTGTTGGCAGCGATGATGTTCCAGACTTCCATCATCACCACAGCTGCATCATTTCATGTGGATTCAAGCCCCCCAAAAGGTGACCAAAAGGAGCCAATAGATGCAGCCACTAAATCCTTACATGGAGGGTCTTGGAGGTGCAGCCACTTGATAAGTATATGGCCATAATATGCCATAATTATATGGCCAAATGTCGGGGTCAAATGACCATGGTGGTACCAAAATTAACAGCCGCAATTGCACTGTTCGGTTGCGGCAGCCCTCGCGCCGGACTTGTCGCCTCCTTTCTGTCGGAGAGGATCCGGTTGGGCCCCATGGGACCGTGTCGATGTGCGCCAAGACCAAGCTCTGTTGGAGGCTGCTACATCACGTGAAGCATGGGGACAACAAGGTGGCACACAGTGAGTTTTAAGGTGAGGAAATCAAGTTGAGACATTGTGGAGAATTGTTGTATTCCTACAAACCAAGATTTCATTGGGTTTGGGGATCAAAACCTCGTCTACCTTTTTTGGGTGGGAACATCCATAAATCCCAGCTATTTGGGGATGAACAGCAGGAGACCAGGGCTTTGACCCATACCGATGTTTCAATTTAGGGCTGCAACCTCCGATCTCTGTGTGCCTTCCTGTGAGGGTCCAAAATACACCTCGCTGCGGCTGCGGCTTCCGATCTCAACCAAAACTGGTTTCTTGTGCTCGCCCTTCACCATTCCTGGCGAATCCTAGCAGTTCCTAGAACCCTAAAGCTTAGAACCAGGCATGGTCAATCTATGGTCATTGGAGGGAAATCCGTGGACATCCACAATGCTCCAATTGAGATCACCGGCGTTCTGCACACAAATTTCTTTCTTCAAGTCATCATCTAGAGCAGATTTCTCATTTATTTCCGGTACAATATGACAAAATTGTCAAAAATCGCCATGAATCTTTGCGGTTTTGGACTCCGGCCTCAGCCACAGGTGCCCCATCTGAAGGGGTTCCATGCGCTCCAAGACCAGTTGGACCACGTCTTGGCCGCCGCTGTGCCGTCGTTCACGGAGGCAGCCGTCATGATGGGCTCCACCAAGAGATCGCCTAGGCCCCGCGCACTCCGAAACTTCAGTTGGATCCCCCAAACTCACAGCCACGGCCCTGGGGCTCCCTGCAAGCGACCACCGGAGCTTTATCCTTGGGTGTGGGGCCTACAAGCGCCAGGAGTCTGACAGTCGACCCGACCTACCCAGAGAAACATCCCTGGTGTAATGGTGGATTCTCATTACTATGACAAGCAAAGTTAGTTGATTTTGGGAGATATCTACACTCCGACTCCACCAGAAAATATGGAGAAACCCATGCTTCCGCTTGTCAAGGGGGCGGACAGAAAGTCTGTATATTGTTGAAATCCTAGTGCTCAAACAGCTTGACAAGAGCTGTTTGATTGGTCGTGCATCCAGGATTTTTATCTACCAATTTCAGGCCATTTTTTGCTGGTCCTATCACTCACCATTGTTGGCTCTGCACCCACTTCTGGATGCTTCAAGCCTCGATTTTCTAGCTCCCAACCCTCAAAAATACATCAAAATCATGCCCACACTGACACAAAAACCTACAGAAACAACCCGCAACGAGATCCTTGGACAAACAAATCACACATCAAGTCACCGAACACATGGGATTTTCCCATGCACTTCCCACGCGTTCACCGCCCTGTCTGCCTAAATTCCGCGCCGCGCGGTCCGCGGCATAGGCCAGGGCGGTGGACCAGGCGGCAAAGGCCGCCTTCTCTTCCTGGCTGGAAGATGGAGATATCGGTTGGAGGGGAATGTATATGTAACCCCCAGAAACCACAGGAAACCCCCTCAAAGAAATGGATAGCTCCATAGTGGTGAATGTTGGACCACTTTGGGTTGTTTTTTTGAAGATGAACAATCTAGAAGGTCATGTTAAGAGAGGAACATGACTGGGGAGAGGAAATGGACCATCTTTTTGGGTGTTTCTATTGAGAAATGTTGTGTTCCCGGTCATGCAAAGAAGATGGAGAACATGTGATTTTTGTTTTACCACTCTTGCTTGGAAATGGACGCTTGTAAATGATTTGGGGAATCCATTTTGAAGTGCAAATTGTAAAATGTCACTAGCCGGCTAACCAAATAAGGCCATCTTGGAATGGTTCCCCCCCAAATCCTAACCATCATATACGTCGTGGCATCGCAGAGAGGTCCTTATAATTCATCGAACGTTTTCATGAACGTAGATCATCTATGTAGCAAATCTTATCGTGTTAAATCTTATCGCATTTTTTTCGGAGGGTGTCGTTCTCCTTGGCAGAAGCTGGCCCGGCCACGAAACCAGATCCTGGCGGCGTCCCAGGAAGCTGAACAACACATCACTTCCCATGTGGAAAACTAGGCAAACATAAAACAGCTTGTTTCCTAGTGTGTGTGTATATACATGTATGTGATATGTATAACTGTATAATAATATAGGATATAATCCTAAACCTGCGACAAATGTCCGTGGGGATTGTAGCAGGGCAACGTGGGGTGAAGGATGGAGGATGGAGACCACAATCCCAGGGTAGACAGGTTTGAACAAACAGCCAGCAGTGTTGCTTGAAACCTACCTGAAACCATACTTTAGTTGCTGGTGCAGTTGGGATTATCATTGGGTATAAGTATGATTGATATGGCATAACTAACCTATATACACAATAACAATGGCAGCAACCCCCAAAGGTTGGGATGCAATCTACACACTTAGGGCATATTGGGGCCATCTTAAGTTCAATTAGAGCGGGACACTCCAAATCATCTGAGCTACAAAACCCCCCACCGACCCAGCGTCCTGCGGCGCACGGTAAGAGTTTCTCTCCAGATTTCATGACCTCGGAACGGGATTAGGAACTATGGCCTATGGCTAGTTCGAATGTTCAAAATCAAAAATCTGAGTTTAATATATGTTAATATAGTTTAATATGGTTAAAGTATAGATCTAGCCAGCCAACTATACCACCCCATCTTCGTGATTTAAATCTCCGTCTGTTGCTGGCTGAACCTGTTCCTTGCTGACTTTCACCAGGGTCCCCAGCCGCATCGCCCAGGGATGGAGCGGTGACATCCAGCCAATCTGCCAACAAATTGCCTGGAATGGCTGGTGATTCCTGCAAAAGATCTACTGGGGAACTGGAACTGGGTCATCACTTGGAGATCTTGGATGTGAAATGTTGGAGATGACACATGCTTCACATCAAAAGATGTGAAGCACCTGAACAACTAGACTAGAGGACTTAAAACTTCAAACCCTCCAGAAGACCTATGAAATTTGGACTTGACTCCGCGCCAAACAAACCATGGCCGCCACGTTCCATGGGCCCGGGTGGCCTGGACGTGCCAAGGGCAAATCGAAGGTCTCGTTCCACTCCGGATTCAGGCTACGGGGGACAACCTGATGGCTGGCAGTGGATGAAAGCAGATTGGGTAACCCTGGATTCTCATGGTGAATTCCACAAAAACAAAGGTTCTTGTTGTTGTTGTTGTTGTTGTTGTTGTTGTTGTTGTTGTTGTTGTTGTTGTTGTTGTTGTTGGTGTTGTTGTTGGTGTTGTTGTTGGTGTTGTTGTTGTTGTTGTTGTTGTTGTTGTTAAATTTTATTGCTATTAATATCATTCTTATCATATGTACCATCATTGTATACCATCATTATAATTGTAATCACCATTGCAATTTCAAATTTCTATCATCCTTCACTTTTATCATCCTTTTTTGTTAAAAAATACATGACATTTGTGATGGATACCCCCAATAACTATGTATCAGCTGTCTGTTTATCTGTGATCGTTTTTCAGACGAATGCAAAGCAATCAGCCGGGAGGAACCCGAAAAGCACCGGGTGGTTGAATGACCAATCACAAAGAATTATGACATTGCTACGACTATTTGTAGATGTGTCTAAAAAACAGGGAAGGCCCCAATGAATGGCAATTTCATAACCTGGAAAATTGATTTTCTCAACCAGTGGATTGTTTTTAATCTTTGTATTCTATCGGTTTCCAACATGTTTTATTTTGTCTATTTTTGTTGGCTCCCAAAATCTTCAGACAACCCCATTTCGCATGGATAGAACTTTATTTTCCCATGGGTATTTTTGTCGGGCATATATGGATTGATTCCTTCCCATGTGAACCATGAGTCCCCCCACGGAGCTCCGCTGCTGGAAGCAGAACTGCGACTCCTCCGTGGCAGTGAGGAGATGGGAAAAGAAAGAAACATACATCACAATAGAAATATTCCTAGTCTTGGATACTTCCTGGAAGAAAAGTGCTGGTTCGTGAATGTTGCGTAGTATAGCAAACCATGATTAGTTAGCATGCAGGATATTGGAAATCCAGCGGAAAAACTAATCCTCAATGGATTTTAGAGATTGAAAGAAAACCATGAATGCCACCATGAATGCCCACGTTTGGAAGCATCTGGATGGACATGGCATGCAGAAAAAACATGGTGAACTTTCACGGTGAAGCCACATTTCTTGAGCCCAGAGCTTGTAAGCTTTGACATATTCAATGTGCAAGGGCTCATCCAAAAATGGGATGCCCTTCAATACCACCAAAATGGCGGAATGGGTATCATGATCACTTGACAAACCTGGCCGGATAAGAGATGGAGGGTTGCAGTATCTGCATTTTTCTAGCCGCATATTAAGAAAAAAAACATGACCCTCAAATGTCTACCATCTTTTTGGTGATACCGGCCCTTGAAGTCGGTATACCCTTGGCAAAATCCAATTGGGAAATAAACAATGCTCTAACTTTTCAGTGAGTTTTCCAAAGTGCCTCCTATCAATATCTATGAATTATAGTGCTATATGTTCCCTTGACTATTTTTTTTATTGAACATCCATAAACAACATCCAGAAAATTTATCCAATACACATCCATCAGCCAGTGATATCGATATTATTCTATAGTAATTAGTGCTATGTTTTCCATCAACCATCCATTAGCACATCCATAAACCTCCCGATTTCCCAGCCCGGCCATTCCCCGGACGAAAGGACGAGACAGGGACCTCCCCACCAGTGGCGTAAACGGAGACCCAGGCATCCGAAGCTCAGTGTGCAGATGCCATGGAATTTGAACCGAGGGAAGAAGAATGGTAGGATTGGAAGAATGATTGAATAGTATGTTTATCAACATTTGATATCTAATTTAATGCATACATTGTGTATATTAAGTTTGACTAGTAGTCGACTATTAACTCTAGTCGCTGTTGTTTAAGTGATTGGTCCCTAAATCAATATTAGCTACATAGATGTTATAGATATGTATGACGAGATGTGATATTCATCTTATGTCAATATAAATAATATGAACATATACAAGTCAGGAATAGCATGAACATGACTATGACACAATTGCCGAACAACCACGCGCACAGTCAACTAATACATACTAGCGATGGGGTTAGTTCTTCCTGAGAGATCACATATGGTTTTTGCAACCGAACATGGCGTACCAATGCAGCCACAAATTGCTGGTGGTATCTAACAGCATCCAGGGCCGAACTTGTCAGGCCCCACTTCATACCAATCAGCGAAACTCCAGTGATTTGTTGTATCTCTATCAACATCTCTGCTATGTTGACGAGTCCTCATCCTATTGGCTTTGAACGAGTCTTTTTGACATCGTGTTTGCTAAATCCCAAGTTTTTGGCACTTCTTCACCGACAATGTGGCTATAAAGTCCTAGATACCCGGCAAAAACAAATCTCTGCTGATCATAAGATGAACTTTTCATAGCCAAAATCTAAAAATAATCAGAGTAAAACATTTGAAAACACATATAGACATACTTGCTCATTTACTTCTCAAACTATCTCATTTCAACCGGTTTCCCTGCCAGTCACCAGATTTACATGTGTTTTTGCTGATGGAAACTCAACTCTAGTCATCCCACCCGCCATCTTCTTTCTGGTTGAAGCCGCCCTTTTTTTGCTGATACCTCCACCTTTGTCATCCAACCAACCCCTCATTATTTTCCGCACCTCATATTTTTGCTGGTTCTTTCCCAGTCTTCTACCCTCTAGTTATTCAATATAGCTATGGACAATTGCCCATGGAAATAGATGATCAACATCATGATTTACCTATCTAAAATGGAGATGTTCCAGGACTCACAACAAAAAAGCAAAGAGACTGGACAGTACACCGTTTCATCTGTGCCACCCGGCTTCCGCTAAGGTCGCGTTTGGGAAGATTCACAGCACGGTGGACATGGACCTGGGAAAGCCGGAGGAATGTCATGTAATATTGAACTGGCTTCATATCATGATCAATGTCTTTTGGACATATCAAAGAAAATCCTTCTCAACAATTGCCAAGCGGGTCAACTATCATGACACTGCTGGGCTCTTCCACTCGCCAAAGTCCTCGCATGCGGACCTGCTTCCAGCTTGGCACATGTTGACCACTGCTGGTTCATGTATGTTTGGGGATCTATAGCAACCCGACCAAACGAAAATTGGAAACCCAGAAATGAGGGAGACCCACATAATAGTTATATATATTATATACATATACACATAGTTTTATAGTGTTTGCTGTCCCAAGCAAACGTCTCTATGAACTTGCAATTCAAGCTGGGAACGTCCAGGAACATTTGCAAGGTGCAGCTTTGTCCATTAGGATCATCATCCCATGAGTAGATCATGGTGGGTTCTTAAAATGGGGGATCCCAGTTTAATGATGGCTTTCAATACTCAAAATGGTCAAATAACTTGGCTGATTTGAAGTAACCCCCTTGCAAATATCGTAACTTTTGGCTGGTGATGATCTTCCCCAAAGCGAACTTCCAAATGAGAATCAAACAATCACTTGGCGAAACAGGGTTTAGCAAGTGGATGGCCAATCTATATCAATCTATAAGTAATTGTAGGTCATATGGAACTGGCTCAAAACAGCCCTGGTTTTACCACATAACCCCCATTTTCAGACACAGCCATTGCAGCTGATATCCCATCGCCATCGCCTGCGACAGCGTGTGAAGTTGCACGGAGCAGGTCCTGGGGAGCTGCTGCGGTCGGGCAAGCTGTGCCATCCCACGGAGAAGAGCTCAAAAATGAGACCTTTGAAATTCAAGTCATCCCATCCCCCTCAAATTAAACACTTACCAAATGGTCCCAACTATGTCTAAATCCCGTACTAAACCATGGTTTATGGGGGGTGTTTAATCATTAGGGGGAAAGGATCAATATACCATTGGAATCGAATTCCAGGATCGCTGCATGACCGACCCACTACATCCAGACCTGCAAGATCCGCAGGACACATACAGATCAACCGCTGCTATCTCTGCTACTAGACCGACCCATTGTCGCTAATACAAAAAAAAAACTCATACCACACGCATGCCAATTGTCCAAAACACATGGTATGTGATGGTATATGTAAACCATACAACATCATGTAACTATTGACTGCCCCCATCAATCATCCCATCCCTGCCATCCCGGGACCCCGGGCAGCGTGGTGGGCAAGCCGTTCTTGCCGATGACCGGATTCTCGCTGCGGTCCACTAGTTGGATCACCTGCTCCCCCATGCAGCTGGCATTCTTCTCATCCAGGTGGAGGGAGGCCTGGGCTGTTGAGCCATGAGAAATTTGGAAGGCGAACCATGGTCCTTTTTTTGCAGCACATAGTGGTGACAGAATGGGGATCTGATGGAGGATATCAACGATCATGGGGATATGGGAGATCATAGGATTGGGCATGTCTGCCAACAGATGCGGGTCGAAATCCACAGGAACAGGGAGGTTCCAAAGAAAGTGGCTTCCAATTCAGAAAAGGTGGTGTGCTACTGTATTTTCAGAGATGTTGATGGGAAGGCACCGACAAGTCAGACATTTTAAGATGGGAATTGAACCATAATTATAGTGACGATAGATGAACTAGAACTATCAAATATCCGGTGGTATAACTGCAGCTCGCGGGTTCCTGGGAGTAGGATAAAACTCTCTCCATATCACTGGTAGAGGTCCAACACCTTGGAAGGCCCACAACGAGAACTCGATGGATGGGATCACATGGTCGGATTGCCAGGGATGAGACTGGAATGTCAGCAGCAAGACCCGAACACATTACATAGACATCTATGATCCTGGTTGGTGGTTTAAATAATCGCAAGACACAATCCGAGAACCATCCCCAAAAGCATGAAGCCACCTATCGATGATGATAACCATCACAGTCCATTTGTGCAAATACATGAGTTTACCATTATTTACGCAAAAATGGTCGGTTTAACACCAACATTGGCCATTTGCAAATGGCAACCCACGATAGTCCTTTGAATTCCTGAGTACCCTTCAGACAAACCCATCTGCCAACAAGCTAGAACTCTCAGAAACGTGCTTTGTAACAAGCAACATCTCAAAACAGAAACCATGCAAAACAAAAATACCCCATAATGCCATATATATATATATATATATCCATCTTCACCAGGGTCACCATCCCATTTCTTCTTACCCCAACGTATTTCATTTGGGGATTACCACCAACCCAGTGGTCTCAAGGACTTCAACCAGCCCGGTGGTGCCTGGCCAATGAAGTCATTGTGACTGATCGCATCAAAATCCGCCACCACGAACTTCACCTGCCGCTTCGGTACTACGAAGCGGAGCACTTGGCCAACTGGAAAAGATGGCAGCTTGTAGCAGCAAACATAGGGATTTAACCATGACTAACCATCAAATATGTGGATTTTAGATGATTTCACCAGGGAACAATATGGATAATTATGGATTTAAGTCTGAACATGAGGAATTCAATCCGCGATTGTGTGGCCAGTTGAATTGGAACAATCATATTATAAATCTAATTAAATTCTTAGCCAATAGTTCACCATAGACTACTTCTCAGCCAGTGGTTTCATCATTGACCCACACCCTCCCTATTTATATGCTTGGTCAGTTGGGGTCATGCCAACTCTGGGGTTGAACATGAAACAACACAGTTCTCCGAAACCGTCCACCAGCTACACGATCATCATTGCAATGAATCAACATCAGATCTTTCCAAGCTCAAAATTGGATCTCACTTGTTGTATACCCATGATTAGTAGACCATTTCAAAAGCAATTAAACCTACCAAATCCCCTCCATATATATTTCAACCGTGGCAATGGGAGTCACCCTTTTGGAGGACATCATCTCGAGATGGATATCCCAGGCGCCAGCGCAACGCTTCAGCAGCCAGCTGGCTGTACCTCTTTCCACCCATGGTTGTTGCCGAAGCGGTGCAGGTAAGCACGTGACGCCTGGTGAACCGCAGGAAATCGGACATGTGGACTGTCTTGAACTCTGTTGATCTAGAACAGTATGTGGAACATCCCTAATTGTATGTTGGGTTAATATGTGAATCTAGGGATAGAATCGTTAAGTGACTTTGCCAAAGTATGGAATGTTCAGTTTGAAGTGAGCGCTCCCAGATTTAGATACGCTTCTCACTGCCAAGCTGATCGTTGAGGTCGTCTTTCATTCTTCTTCCCACAAGAAGCATCAAATGATTCGACCGAAAGTGATCCAAATGAATAGCATTGACATCAATCGTCTGAAATTATACCAAGAAAGATATCGTTTCTGGATATCTTAAAATCAGTTCCCTCAAATAGAAAAAGAGACCAAACACTTCCACCCACTCACGTGCCTCCCAGCCAACCTTGTCGATGTTTGTAATGAATTCGCCTCAGTGTCCCAACAATCCGTTTAGCGAGGATCAATGGAACTGTCCAAAACGAACTACATTAGTTGCCACAGACTCTCAGCAGAGCAACAATTGCCATTCAAACACTTTGTACAAGAAATGCTTCTCATGATGAACATCAGTAGTCCTTGCTGCACCGGCAGAGCCGGGAACAGTTGGGCCGTATAGTATCTAACCACCCCCAAAATGGAAAAACAACATTCAACCCGAAAACAGGGGAAAAATAAACCTGTGCTGCATTTTCTTGGTGCCTACTAAATCCATTATACAATGTGACATATATGTATTCCATTCCATGGCTGCTATTCTCCCATTATATACCACCATACTTTAATAGGTGAATTTCCTAATGTATATTATTTATATATACATCCATTATCAATATGTATCAAATATTATCAAATAAAGGTGCTTGCTATATCCCCTATGGATGTGGGCCTATCTTCACCCCATCCTGGGATCCCTGACGCCATTTGGCGCTGCGTTCGCGACGCTCCGAGGGAGGCAGGTGTTGATGTGTCTCGCTGGTCGTCAGGGAGGCCTTCCCCGCTGTCCCACCCCTGGGAGTGACCACATAATTGCGGGGAGCCCAGCAGAATTCATGGGTAGTAGATGATCGTAGTATTATGTTATAGTATACTACTGGGAACCAGTTTTTACAAGTACCTATGAGCTCTATAAGTTCATGGGGAGCCTCTATACTATAGTATTCATGGGTTAATACTACTTGTACCACCGTTTTATAACTATGTATGAATACAAGCAGTTACCAAAAGCGTACACATACAATATTATTGAAGCAACATTTCAAGTTCATCATTTTGGGCAACAGTTTTGAAGCAGGGGGCTGGGGTGTAGCTTTGTCATATAAGATGGTATAAGGCCTAATCATGAACACCATACTCTGAGTTTGACCATTTAAGGGAGGTGAGTATCAAGCATTCTGTAACCATACCAAATTGTGGTTAATTTATCGTTCATTTTTTTGGCTTACCACATTTCTGAGCTACTTCTTACAATATCGTGGGCAGGAAGCAGGACGTTTCACCTTGCATCTTCCTTCCAGTCTGTTCATACCCTCGCAATTCATTGGGACTATGGGTCAAATTTTGGTATTCAAAAAAAAGGATGGTTTAAGAATGCTTTCACAATACAAATGACCAAGATTTCAGGATTGGGGTGCCTAAACTTTGACCAAACTGCCAGAGATGCCAGAGTTTCTTTCCCTCCCTGCAGCCTGCCCCCATCCGAAGAGCTTCACATTTACTTCTGGCGGAACCTGGTCATGCGCTGCAGCTCTAGTGCGAACCATGATCTCAATGAGCCGAGGTTGAAACACTGGAGACTCATCCACATGGTAATCCCCAAAATATTGCTTACTATAATGCCCCAACCAATCATCAACCAACCATGGCTTTGAACACTGACTTGTTTTTATTCTAGCTGCATCACAATGATGTCCTGTTGGACATCAACCAGCCAGCGGGAATCTGGGAAGTAAAGCCTAGTACATAGACCACCTCTTTGGCATTGAAACCTATGGTTTTGGGGATCCACGATTCAAAGAGACATAAAATATCAGTTTGTTACACAAAGCGACTGGTCCCCCAAAATCCTCACTACTATTGGTACTATCATGTATTATCAACCATTAATATTGGTTCCCCTTTGTGTAAATGGCCATAAAGTGGAGGTATCCATTGACAACCCCCTGCTATGAGCGACCGCAAGGCACGCTGAGCCGCCCAACAGTCCCCTCTGCACCAGTGTCCAGGGTCACTGCTAAGGAGCTTCCCAGCCAGAGCCTGCGGTAGATGATGGGCATAGGGCAGGGTATGGAAGGAAAGCCTAGGAAAGTTGAACACTGGGCCATTGACTTGTGACTTGACACAAGAGGAGAAAAGTTGAAGAAACGCCTGTACGACCACTGGCCTACTGGGTACAAAGTCATTTTGCAAACTCCATGGAGCTGGAAGAAATACCAACTGGTTGCCTGCTTACAAAACACCTCAGTATGTAATAATCATAGTATTCAGTATTCGCATCTGCTTTCTTCTTCAGCTGTTTATCAAGCGTGAATGCGGGTTTATCAACTTTGTTTAAACAACAAGGTCACCACGCTTCACGTGAAAATGCCCTTCCAAGATAGTATCCAATTCTTTCCGAAATTCTGACAGCAAATCTGTATGGCTTTCAACAGTTGTTGATATACAAGACCACAACGTTCAACTCTTGAATCGTTCATCAAAATACAACATCAACATTCATCAACATTTGGCTTTGTCTCAAAATAGAATACCTATCGTTTCTTATCCTTTTCGCCATAAAAATGGCAATACACTGGGTGGTAGGTTTCCATTTCACACACACACACAAACAACATCCAGTTGGTCAGTTCTATCCCATTTACCAACTATGTACTGTATATATATATATATAATATATATATATATAACAACATATGCATTAAATAGTAATACCCAGTAAATCAGCATGAACTATAGTGAACTATCCTTATACGAGCCATTTTCAGGTCCAGTCCCATTGAACAGTTCGCCGAGTTGCTGTGGTGCGGGTGCGCGGCGGCATGCCACCGACAAGCCCGCCAGTTTGCTGGCCATCTGGCGATGGCTTTCCAGCGACAGGGAAATGAACAACAAAATCCATTGGGAAAAATGGCGGGAAAGAACTGTTGTATATATTATGAAACTGTTTAATTATGTTCATTTGACAGTAAGAATGATAATAATTAGAACTGATAATAATATAAATAAATTATACTGTATGTACAATATACTATATAAAACTATAAATATATCATATAAGATTATTGCTATACATGCAACGTTGTTGATATTTATATAAGTCAATAGAGATATACATTCTATTCCATTCTGAAATGGATTACACTCTATATACCTCGTTCTGTATTGCAAGACCTAAACGCCATGATCCCACCTGGCTCAGCAAATGTTGCGCGATGCCTGCTGAATCCCCTGGCACAAGCACGAGCTGCACCATGGGCTCCAAGCATTTGGATCAATATCTGGAATTTGATCCTGTTCATCTGTTTCAGGTATCTGGCATTTCCCAAGCTTAGGGGGAACTCATGGCTTTCACCATTAAATTGTTGCGGTTTCCTACAAATTCTTCTTGAAACCAATCCTGAGAAAGTTCTGCAATTGAGGCGGGCTTGCAGCCTGTGCAGGGTTTAGCATGTCCCAGATTCTTCGATGACACCCTGCAAACTGCAGTACCTTCCATAAGTTTGGAATAGAGAAATGGTAGGATCAACAGGATTCAAAATATCCGCCGACCCCAGCCATCAGCTAGGGGGAGCGCGCCCGAGAAAAAGTGTTGTCCGCAGGTGGCCAACAAAGCACCCCCTGCTGTGGCTTGCTGGTTGATGCCAGTTATTAGCTTGAAATTAGTTNGGGAGCGCGCCCGAGAAAAAGTGTTGTCCGCAGGTGGCCAACAAAGCACCCCCTGCTGTGGCTTGCTGGTTGATGCCAGTTATTAGCTTGAAATTAGTTTGAAACTTATACTTTTTATTGCGTTGAGAAAGTCACGTTAGCCACGGCGGTCCGTAGCCGGGAGGGCCAAGTCAAACCTTCAGCTGGGTGCTGTTTCC
>BGPT01001695.1:128756-138965 GCA_003297045.1 Symbiodinium sp. clade C Y103 | reverse complement strand
GTGTGTTGTCAAGTTGTGTGTGAGTAAGTTGTGTGTGAGTAAGTTGTGTGTTGTCAAGTTGTGTGTTGTCAAGTTGTGTGTGAGTAAGTTGTGTGTGAGAAAGTTGTGTGTGAGTAAGTTGTGTGTGAGTAAGTTGTGTGTGAGTAAGTTGTGTGTGAGTAAGTTGTGTGTGAGTAAGGCGGGCGGCGGGAGGAGGCGGAGGCGGACGGGCGACGGGTACACAACAAAAAACAACAACCCCACACAAAGATGTGGGGAAAAATCCTGTGGATCTCCGGTGTCCTTCAAGTCTCTTGCGCTTGTTGGATGCATATACCGCATTTGAATAACGTGAGGCGCGGAGATTGGCACAGAGGTTGTAACGTGTGTTTGGTGTGTTTGCATTTGCGCAGGCACATAGAGAGGAAGGGAACCAGTATGTCAATACGCATGCAAAAGGGAACAGCGAATTTGTCAGGGCTATGGTAGCTAAGGGCTTCTTAAGCTGCTTTCTTTGAAAGTATAGCAGACTATGGCTTCGCAGCTGTCTGTAGACCATTGTCCTGCCAAGTGGGACTGGGTTGAGTGGCGCTTGAAACCTAAGGGGAGGACCAATGTGAAAGAGAAAGTGGGATGCAGTGAAGGATGGTTAGGTAGAAGAATGCGAGGAGAAGTAAAGCAAACAAGAAGGTTCATTTTCAAGGTGTTTTCTAGTCAACAAAGGAAGTATGAAGCTGGCAGCGCATGCCAAGTTGCAGGCTCGTCAGAATTTCTGGGAACTTGTCGCCGCTTGCAAGACAGTATCCTACATCCCTGTGCTTTTGTTTGGATTTCCCAAACTTCCACATCGCAGCCTTGCTGCTTCAGCGCGTTTTAACTTCTTTGTCTTCTAACCTGCTTGGCGTAAAATGGTCCTGGCTTGGGTTGCGTTACTTCTGTCTCAGGTCTTAACATGTTGAATTAACATGAGTCTTGTTTTTGAGGATTGTGAAACATGACAATGATTTCGATCGTCTTTAGTTTATACAATATGGGCCATGGTCACAACTTGCATTATACGCCCATATTGGGGGATGGTCATCAATCCCTTAGGAGGGATTTATAGACCCACTGTGAGGATTCCTATTGTGGGATGGATGGCCATACTGGTACCCCAGATACCATGTTTTGACCCTGGCACAATATGTTTAGTCCTTTTTCTTGGTGTCTAAAATGCACCAGGGTTTCCCATAGGCACCAAGCCGCCAACCCCAAAAAGCGAAACGAAAAAAAAAGGCGAGTAGGTGTAGCCCTTCCAAAACACAATGATTCAAGGTACTTCAGAGGGGCCAAATAAACATTGGTAAAGACACGCCTTCACGAAAGACAATTTCACCACGCCTTTCGAAGTATGTGATATGTTTCCTACATGCATACGTCAGAGGTCATTTTACGGGTTTTCTGTACACATATCTTTCCTGATGCGGTTGCTTGTCCATGCATGTGTTCACAGGCTTTTAGGCCATGTAGGTTTGCGCTGGGCGACTTGACGCTACTTCAGGAGAGCTGCTCTTTCCTTAGCAGCTTTGAAACATCTGGGGCTGCGAGCGCGGACATCGTGGAACGCAGCCACTCTTCAGAGACGTGAAGCCCCCAGTGTTTTGCAGAAACAAAGGAAACATCTAAGCCATCCGAAGCGCTTCCAATTCACACAGATTATCTTTGATTCAGTTTCCCGCCCAGGCCATGTGTTTCACTGCACGTCTACCATCCACCGCTGCCTGAGGCGTGGGGGGGGGAAGCAGAGATTTGCCAAATACAGAGACGGCCCCATCTAAGGCAAAACGACAGCTAATCAACAAAGTCAATGCCAGTTCAATGCGGTAGTTCAACCACGGAATCAACAATAAGGACATGCAGCAAGTCGCTGGAGGGCTACCTGAATCAATCGCGGCTATCGCCATTATTTCCCTACTTAATTCTTTTGTAGTTGATGCGTCAGATCAAGATGACAGTGAGCAAGTGGGGGAAGCATAGCTCCAGTGCTTCTCTTTTTTTGTGTCTCCGGGGCTTCTCGTCAGAAGGGGGATACAGGATACCTTGGTAGTGAGTATTTTTCATGATTTTGCATCCCAGTAGCAAAATGTCCAGACTAAAGCCTCTGCATTTGGGAGTCCCCTCGGGATGCTAAAGCAAACCTGCATACCCCAAGCCTATTCATCTTTGTTGTTTTGGAGGGGCGGAGGGTTGCTCGAGGTTTTGGCCACTTTCCCACCGTCCGAAGCCATGAAAAAACCAAAACTTGCCAAATCATATTGTCAGACACCAGGTCTACTCAGTCTACTCGCCAGCCTTCTGCATCTACTTTATGGGTCCTGTGCTCCTCTCCAGTATATGAGTAATATATATGAGTAAGTATATATGAGTAAGTATCTACGAGTAAGTATATATATATGTAAGTATATCTATATATATGTATATATATAATATATATACATATGTAGATATACCTTATTACTATGAGTGGTGTTCAAAGTGTGCTTATCAGGTACTCCTTCCAAGTGGGGCTCATTTTTCAACTGCAAGGAGTGCAATATTACTCTCAACTCGGCGCCCGCCATGTGCAAAATTCTTTCAAAAGTGGCGAAGTATTTTGTTGAAAGAATGCAGCACTGTCTCAATACAGAGCCTTTTGTGGTGTGAAACATGCTTGCATGTTGGTTTAACAATGCTGTAGTTGGGTTCAGGTGGATGGGTGGGAATGAATGCCAATGGCATCGTGCCATTTTGGCTCAAGTTCCCATTCCTGCTCTGCAACTGCAAGCGGGGAAGGAACGCATCGCATGAGTGCGCAGTTGGGGGTNTGGCATCGTGCCATTTTGGCTCAAGTTCCCATTCCTGCTCTGCAACTGCAAGCGGGGAAGGAACGCATCGCATGAGTGCGCAGTTGGGGGTGAAGCCAGACGCTGACTCTGAAGGGGAGTATCTCTTACTGGGGCTGTTGCTGACAGCTCTGGTCGGAGGTATCCTCCTAGGGGTTGGTGTGACCTGGTGGATCCTCAGACCAGCGCATAAAGTGTGCTGGAGGGTTGGCCCACGACCCGAAGGTTGGGCTAAGGCGGTCGTGAAAGCGTTGAGGTTCATCCGAAAACGCAGAAGGATCGCCTTGGCCTGGGGAAACTACAAGAACCACAGGCTGCGACAGCTGCCAACCCAACCGGAAAGGAGAGGACTTACTAGGCAGGGGTCCTCATCAGCCGAAGAGGTCCGACCCTTGCAGGAAGGGCCAGCAATTCGAAATGGAGCCCACCGCCGAAGAGCTTAACTCCATAGACACTTTGGACGCGGCCTATGACTGGGCAGGGGTGGCAGCGGATGTGAGGACTGCCCTGAATCTTTCTTTGGGAGGTCCGACTAAGATCCGTGATGTCATCTTCGTAGGCAGGCAGGTCTGGGACACAGTTGTGGCAAGGACCAAAGGAAAGGGGCCTCCGAACTCGGATGGAAGCATTCCCGACCGGGAGCTTTCAGCCGTGGATTTGGGCCGGCTAGAGATCTTCCGGAGGGTCTGTTTCAGAAGAGTAGGGGTGCCACCCGATACTCCGGGGACGTTGAGTCCAGCCACATCGGCGCCCTCTGCAGCCATGCCGGCATCGATGACGAGCGCCACTTCAGGGCGCAAGTTAAAGATGTCGGCAATCGTGGATCAAACGCTGGATGCTGAGATCCAACCTCTGTCGACGGAGGCAGTGAACAAGATGTATGAGGAGTATACTGTAAGAAATACGGAGATGCGCCTCAGCCACAGTCGGAGCCAACCTCCGATCAATTGGCAGCCGTGCATCAGCTGCTTGGCACAAAGGCGGCTCCCTACATCGACTTCGCAGTGTACGGTCCTAACGGACTGCGCTTATTGCGCAAACTCACATTTCAATCCATCTCCTTGAACGCTCAGGGGGAGTGGCAACGACGTGAGTTGCCGGGCCCACCGGATTGGGAGGCCTGGCATGNATTGCGCAAACTCACATTTCAATCCATCTCCTTGAACGCTCAGGGGGAGTGGCAACGACGTGAGTTGCCGGGCCCACCGGATTGGGAGGCCTGGCATGATATCTTCAGGGTGGTGAGAACCACATTTTTGCTCCTTGAGGCCATCACGGCCGAGAGGCTCGACGCATATGCCGAGCATGTGCGCCAACTTGCAATGAGGTTCGGAAGCCACTGCTGGGATTTGGTTTACACCGCCGACGTTCACATGCGTTCAGAACAATTCGAGCGCATTAGACGTCACCTCCATGCACACCCTGCGCATGACTACACGGATGCCGACCCGTGGAATGCCGTCTTCGCGCAATCCATCAAAGAGGACAGCTTTTGGGCCAAGGAGGTGATTACTCCAGCCACCCTCAGGTTGGCGCAAGCCAAATCCATCCCAGCTCCTCTGACTCCCAAGGGCAAGCCTCAGGTTGGTCACGAAGGAGACCGTGAACCAGGGCCACCCAGGAAGAAGAAGAAGAGGGGCAAGGATGGAGAGGACAAATCGCAACACGATGGGAAGGTGTTCACCCACAATCGCAGGGGTCTTGAAGCGTGCGCAAACTGGAACGCGGGCAAATGCGGCAAACCCCAGCCGCAGAGCTCGTGTGACAAAAAGCGCTCACATCAATGCAATCTTTGTTTGGGGCCGCATATGGCCTCAACATGCAAGAATCCCAAGTGATTGGGGGAGAGGGGATCTGCAGGCGCGCCAGCTGCAGAGCCCCGACGATCCTCAACTGGTGCAACTTCGAAACATGAGGTCGACAGGAGAAGCCGCTCTCCAATCCGCCGCAAGACAAAGTTCCAGCCACCTCCGGAACCAAAGGAACCTCCAAAGTCGAAGCAGGGTTCCACAGGTACGGAAGGCCTGAGCATCAAGGCGAAGCCCAGCTCCCCTCCAAAGGCATTGGCCGAAGCTGCACAGCAGTCATCCAGCCAGCCAAGGGGGTTTGCAGGTGAGCGCTATTATGGCTGTTGGTCGTCAGACCCAGAAAATTTGAAGGGTCGCCCCAGGTGCCTACATTTGTTCTCGGGACCACCGCGCAGTGGCGACTTGGCCGAGCAATTGGAAGCATTAGGATGGGCAGTATGCTCGTGCGACACCAAGCAACCGGTTAGCACGAATTTGCTTGACCAAGCAGCCAGGAAGGCCATCATCGATGACATCGTTGCACAATTCTGGGATGCAATCTATCTTGGCACCCCTTGTGAAACCTACTCAGCATTGAGGGAGATCAAACCCGGCCCTAGGCCTTTGAGATCGCCCAACGAGCTGACAGGTATTAAGAAAGGGTTGAGCTCTGCCGAGAAGAAGCAACTAGAAGAAGGCAACGAGCACACGGACTTCTCTGCGGAAGTCATGAAAGCAGCTCATGGGATGTACACCCCATTTACGGTGGAGAACCCAGAGCCACTTAATCCGGTGTCAATCTTCAACATGCCATCGTTCAAATCAGTGGCAGGGCTTCGAGGGGTCAGCAATGTCGACTTTGACCAATGTCGAGTTGACTGCGAGGCCAAGAAGCCAACAAGGTTGATGACCTACCGGATCAAGTACACCGGCCTCGCCGGGCTCAGGTGCAACCACGAACCCAAGACCTTTACAGACGCGGATGGCAAGGAGTACAAAGCGGCGCATGAAAGGGTAGCCCAACGCCGGCGTGCTACGGCAGAGGGTGGCTCTGAATATGCGTCAAAAGCGCTTGGAAACTACCATCCAGCATTTTGCAAGGTCATCGCCACAGCAGTCTCGAAGGTCAACATGGAGCGAGCCATGAGAGCACGCGAGCTCCGTGATGAACCTCTCCCCTGAGATTTTCCCAGATACCAGGGTCCAGGTGACGGGCCGACCGACCGGGAGGCTGCCGAAGCCCAGGCCTTGGGAGGGATGCGCACGCCTTCAAAAGCAGTTGAACGTTTGCCCCAATCCAAGGAGTTAGGATCAGCCCTGAGAGATCTCTTGGAAACAGCTGTTCAAAAGCATCCTCAGCTTTTGCAAACGGCAGAAGGGATCGTCGAGGGAAGATCCGAAATTCCAGAAATGGATGAGGCAGCGTTTGAAGAGCTCTCAAGGGCAGCTGACACACTTTTGGGTCCATCAGCAGAGTTGCCGGCACGCACAGCCAGGGCGTCGTCTCCACTGAACGCTCGCCTCATTTGGGGCTGGGGCGAATTGGGGGATGACCCTGACGCCAAGTTGCTGGCGACTTGGGTTTTGCAAGGTGCGCCTTTGGGATTCGAGGAAAGCATACCCTCCACGGGGGTATTCCCTCGCGTCACAGGCACGCCAGCTGACTTAGGTGACCTCAGTGAGTCGGCGGCCCAAATTGACGAGTGGCAAAACTGGCCATCAGCAACGGAGGAGAAGGCCGACCTGCAACGCCTGGTTAGGGAGGCAGAATCAAAAGGCTTCTGCGAGATCTNATCAGCAACGGAGGAGAAGGCCGACCTGCAACGCCTGGTTAGGGAGGCAGAATCAAAAGGCTTCTGCGAGATCTCCAGGGACGCAGACGATGCCCGTGCGAAGCTGGGAGGCGATCCGGTCCTCAGTAAGCTAGGCGTCGTCGTGAAGTTCCAAGGGGAGCAGCATGGTCAAGAAATCCCGTATAATATGGGACCTTCGTGAAAGCGGTGTGAACGAGCGTTGTGACCCTGCAGACCGGGTGATATTACCGCGTCTGCTAGACGTGGTTATGGACACCATCCGCATTCTTCGGAAGGATGGGTCCGCCACGTTTGCGGCGGTGGACATCCAGGACGCATTCCATAACGTTCCAGCAGGGAGCGATCGCAGATTCACAGTTGCTTCAGCGGGGATGGAGGACGGGAACATGGCGTACATCATCTACAATGTGCTGGTGTTTGGATCCAGATCAAGCCCTACGCTGTGGGGCAGATTTGCGGCCCTCTTGGGTAGGATACTTGCATGCACGGTGCAAGATGTCCAAACCCACATCTATGTGGATGATCCCATCATGTGTATCCCTAGCCATGGCGACCGCGCTGTGCACCTCCTCACTATGGCGCTGCTCTGCACGAAGCTCTTTGGCTTCCCTCTGAAGTTGGCCAAAGCATCTGCGGGCCAAGTTGTCAAATGGATTGGAGCGGAACTGTCCATTGGCGAGGACAACACTGGCCTGCACGTCCTGGTCAAGATACCACAGGACAAGGTGCAGAAACTGCTGGACGATGTCGACCGGATGCTCAAGGCGCCGGTCGTTGGCGTGAAACAGCTGCGCTCTTTTGCAGGCGGCATGGCCTTTGTGGCCGGGCTGGTGCCAGTCCTCCGCCCTTTCTTGACACCGCTGTGGGCGGCCCTGGCGAAAGAACTGGCGAATGACGGAAGTTCGAAAGACCGTAGCAAGTCAAGGACAACCGGAAAGCTGGTACATGTCAAAAGGATTTCCCACTGCTTGTGTTGGATTCGGGCGGTGCTGAGGAACGAGCACGGCCCACTGGAAAGGCGCTTCAATGTCGACCACGACACAGATGGATGGGAGATCGTCACCGATGCCTGCCCGTGGGGCATTGGTGGCGTTCTCNAAGGCGCTTCAATGTCGACCACGACACAGATGGATGGGAGATCGTCACCGATGCCTGCCCGTGGGGCATTGGTGGCGTTCTCTATCAACACAATGTTCCGAAACGTTGGTTCTCAAGCCCTCTGACTGGAGACCTACTGCAGAAGTTCAAAGCGAAAGCTGGCGACTCAGGTTTTTATACGGCTTGGGAAGCCCTTGCTTTGTTGGTAGCGCTCAGACTGTGGCTCCCAAAATTTCCGAGAGCATTCACGTTGAGGGTTAAGTCCGACAACGTGGGTGCGCTCCGGATGCTTTTAAAGTTGACGTCACAGTCGACAGCGCTTGCCATCATCGCAAGAGAAGTGGCGCTGGACATAGCAGGAGGGAACTATCAGATAGGAGAGCTGATGCACGTTCCCGGCATCACCAACGTTGCTGCGGACGCGTTGAGCCGGCTATGGGCTCCGCAACCGTCAGCATTTCCGTTTTTGGGANGGCATCACCAACGTTGCTGCGGACGCGTTGAGCCGGCTATGGGCTCCGCAACCGTCAGCATTTCCGTTTTTGGGAGCCGCGGTAAAAGACCCACTCCCCGATTTCGACAGCAACTTCTGGAAAGTTGTGTGAAAAAGTTGCGGTCTCCTCAGTCTGCTAGGGAGTCCAGTGAGGGGTTGGGCCAATCGGACGAGCGTTTCTTGCAGCATGCCCAAGCTCAAGAACGTAGTTGGGAAGGCCCCCAGCTGGCCAGGGGTGAATCTGCAAATGACAGATGAACCTCAGCCGGCGAAGCGTAAGTCCCTGAGCGAGGGGTTCGCAATGGGGCCTAGGGCAGATGTGAAGCCGATGCTGGAAAAGCATGAGGCATATTCTGGCCCGAAGGCTACTCGAGGGGCTCCATGGATCGGGCGCTGAAGCTAGCACGGCATTCAGGTGAAGAATGCGCATCCGCGTTGCTAGCAGAGGTGGACGCCCAGTCTTCGAGAGCTTCATTGAGGTCGTTGCAATCCACTTGGGAGAGACTAGCCACACAAGCGGGCTTTTCGAATCCGTTCGAGCTCACACCAAACCTGGTTTTCACCGTGGTAGGAGTGCTCAAGGCGGCAGACTATCGGTCGGCAGCCAACTACCTAGAAGCAGCTAACACAAGCACATTCAGGCGGGTCATCCTCTCACTGACCAGCTCAAACAGGCCTGCAAGATGGCAATCCGAAGCTCCAAGCGTGATCTAGGTCCATCGAAACAAGCAGAGCCGTTAAAGCTAGCGGTTTTTGGCAAACTTCAGGGTGAAGGAAGCGCTCAGCCCCGAGGGACCCTCGGCCCCAGGAAGAGCGTGCCTTCTTGCTTCTTGGTGGCTGCTGAGAGAAATCGAGGCCAGCCACGCCAAGATGTCCCACGTCAAGTTGGATTGGTCGACGAAACAGGTAGACTGGCTGCTACCCAATTCAAAGACCGACCTTCTAGCGTTGGGTACATCGAGGGCACATACTTGCAGCTGCAAAGCGAGCGGCGAAATTTTGTGCCCCTTCCACGCGATGGCGGCGCAAGTAGCCTTCGCGGCAACTGCACCAGGGAATTCAAGCAAATGGTTGTTCCCGACGACGCAGGGAAATCAACCATCCAAGAAGGGGTGGGCCCAGACATTTACAGAGATCGCCACCAGGTCCGGGCTTGAGGCGTTCTGGGAGAACGGAGCGCCGGAGCACACCGGGCACACAGCTCGTGCATCAAGGAGCATGCCACTTGGCGGCAGCCGGTGTAGACCTGTGGAGAGTGCAGATCTTTGGAAGATGGTCATCAGCGGCCTTTCTTCGCTACATTCGTAGCTCCCCGCTTGCGAGCTTGAAGGACCTGGCTTCCGAGACCGCCTTGGCAGAGTCGATTGCAGCGGCCAAAACTGAGCTGCGAGCATTGACAAATAGCCAGATCCCAGTGCTGCCGGATCCTAAAGAAATCGTCCCTGTTTCCAATGATATGATGGATGACGCTCTCCCAGACCCTGCGCAGCCAATGAGTTCCACAGAATACGTGTGCAACTCCGCGGCAGGGGGCAAAGTCCATGTCATTTCCATCAAAGGTGAACAATTTCATCCCAGGCACTGGAGATCAAAATGCGGCTGGTACTTCGGAAGGGGTCTCACCAACTACAGCATACATACCAAGATTCCATCGGGCAAGCCTTGCAAGGTGTGCATGCCAGAGCACCGGNATGCGGCTG
This sequence comes from Symbiodinium sp. clade C Y103, assembly GCA_003297045.1. Lineage (NCBI taxonomy): Eukaryota > Dinophyceae > Suessiales > Symbiodiniaceae > Cladocopium > Cladocopium sp. clade C. Next base: position 129,233 of record BGPT01001695.1, on the reverse strand, counting down.
GTACTTCGGAAGGGGTCTCACCAACTACAGCATACATACCAAGATTCCATCGGGCAAGCCTTGCAAGGTGTGCATGCCAGAGCACCGGCAGGCCCAGGAGTCTAGTATGTCATCGTCTGAATCTTCCTCCTCTAGCGCATGAGCAGGCGGGACATCGGTTTTGCTATCAGAGTCAAGTGGGTAGTCTCTGCATGTGAGTGGCAGTGGTCTCACCGCTGTTAGCACTGCTGGGACTCATCCTGCGACTCTGAATGGCAATCGTGTCTAAAACACCGCTNTGGGTTTAGTGACGAAACATGTGATGCATTGTTGTGTGAAACATGCTTGCATGTTGGTTTAACAATGCTGTAGTTGAGTTCAGGTGGATGGGTGGGAATGAATGCCAATGGCATCGTGCCATTTTGGCTCAAGTTCCCATTCCTGCTCTCCCACCCTGTTCTCATTGCATGAGACCCACCCAGCAGGAACGGGTAGTCT